>JAYESA010000005.1:156094616-156114616 GCA_036927795.1 Iris macrosiphon
TTTCCTTCGCTATTCCATTTGTGTATTATTCTTCCTTAGTTTGTTTTGTGATTGAGATTATTTATACTTGTGAGATACCATATTGCTCCTCCGTTTGGAGTTGAGATGATTGACAGGTAATATATTATATTGTTGAGATGTTAGATAGTTAGAAAGAGTCCAGACAACGTTCTACCGCCGATTATGTGGCATAGGCTGGGCGTAACCACGTACTCTTGTCCGAATATCTAGGTGCGGGTCGTGACACATTTTTAGTGGTGGCCCATACAGGTCTAGATTCGCGATTAGTGCAATTTCATAGTTGTGCTCGTCTAGAGTACTGCTATGAGCCTGCTTTAGGAAATAGGATTTAGGCTGAGTGTTTACTCAATCATACCTAAGAAAATTCTAATATATGTTTTTGTGAATCCTTATCTATTAAATATCGTCTTTCATTTTGAAGAAGTTATGTCCTTCTTTGATGGTATCGTATCATATTCAATATTGATTCCTTATTTCAATCTATCTTCAGGATGTCGCCGAAGACGCGTTCCTAACGATCAGGTGTCGCGACAGCACGATCGGTCGCTTTATCACCCATGAGGGCAGCACCCTCAGACGATGGTCTAGCACCTACATTCAGGAGGTCATCTTCACCGGTCCAGGTAGGCGTATCGGCAGCAGCTTTTGAAGGTGCTCCACCTCCAGTGCCGAGGACAGGACAGACAGCTTCCGAGGATCTTCTACCTCCACTACCTATAGTTGATCAGACGCAGATGTTCATGCTCTTCCAGCAAATGATAGTGGCACAACAACGACAGTCAGAGGTCCTGCGACAGAGCTTGGAGGACGCTCACCAAATCACACTTACAACGGTGGAGAGAGCTACTACCACCCAGCCACAGACGGTACCAGCTCAGTTTATTCCGCATCAGCCGAGGCCGGGTACCATCATCAATTTTAACAGGATGGGCCCGAAGTACTTCAGGGGCACAAAGGGGATTATCTATGTGGATAAGTGGATCGAGGACATCGAGCGGAACCTGCGGCTGGCGCAGATTCCAGAGATGCTATAGATAGAGGCTGCGGGTTGTATGATGTTCGATATTGCACTGACATAGTTTCGGACAGACCCGAGGATTTCAGTACCAGGACTCTCTTAGGAATCCTTCGAAGAGCATTTTAAGGAGAAGTTTTTCCGGATATGGATCTTACATCTTTGGAGAGTCAATTCTAGTACCTGGTCCAGGAAGGTATGTTAGTGGACGAGTATGCGACGGAGTATTGCTATCTAGGTCTCTTCATGGAGGGTCAGAACCCTAGAGGAAGAGCAAGAAAGTTTAGGAAGGGCCTGAACCAGGAAGTTAAACCCCACACCAACAGAGATCCTACCGCCACCTTCGAGGAGATTCTCAGGCAGGCGCAGAGAGTAGAGGACGACTTAGAGCTTAGCTCCAAGAGGTCGAGGGACACTGGAGGATCCAACAACAACATGGGTCCAGGAAAGAGGCCTCTCTTCCAACAATAGTACCATAGGCCGTACCAGCACCAGAGGCAGCAGTATCACAGGCCAGCTAGAGCGCCGGCTCATCAAATGCATCAAATACAGAGGGCAGCAGTTTCTTGTACTTTCTATAAAAAGTAAGGACACGGATGGGACGAATGCAGGATGAGGCTAGGCCAATACTTATTCTGTGGATCAGGAGATCATCAGTTGTGGACTTGTCCCAATATCCCAGCTCGTCCAGCTCAGGGTGGTGGACAAGCACATAGGGCACCCGCTAGACCTCCAGCGGAACAACAGCAGAGAGGACCTCTTCCATCGCAGCAACAACAGTTTGTCCAACATCAGCAGCAGAAAGGAGCACAGTGACAGGGGTGAGCTTTTGCCTTGACTGTCGAGGAGGAGGAGCCAGTTGGCGATGTCATCTCAGGTTCAATTTATCTCGATTCCTTTCAGCTCATATTTTGTTCAATTTTGGTGCTTCTCATAGCTTTGTATCTGTATCTTTTGCTTTGAGGCATCGTCTTGAGTCTGAACCGTTGGCGAGGATTTACAAGATCACGACCGGGGGTGGCATCATCCTGGTAAGTGATGTTTGCAAGAACCGGAGAGTTTATTTGGGAGGCCGTGAGCTGAGCGTATGTTTACTTGTAATGCCACTTCCAAGTTATGTTATAGTACTCGGGATGGATTGGTTGAGTAGACATCACGCTAGTATCGATTTTGGTGGAGGCAGAGTTTTATTTCAGTCGCCAGGAGAGCCAGAGTTTGAGTTCATCCGAGGAGCAGAGCAGAGCGAAGGTAATTTCTGTGGAGCTTTGGTCGAGGAGCAGGAGCCGCCACATCCGTTGATTGTATAGTTCTTGGATGTCTTTCCAGAGGAGTTGCAGGGATTGCCGTCGGACAGAGATATGGAATTATCTATAGATTTAGTGTCAAACACAGAGCCGATCTCTCAGCACGTCTATAGAGTAAACAATAGCGAACTGGTGGAGTTGAGAAAGCAGGTGGATGAGTTACAAGACAGGGGCTTTATGCGTTCCAGTTCATCACTATGGGGTACTCCGGTACTATTTGTACCAAAGAATGATGGGTCGGTACGTATGTGTATCGACTACATGACACTTAATAACCTCACTATCAAGAAAAAATATCCGTTGCCGCGGATCGATGACTTATTTGACCAGTTGAGCGGAGTGAAGGTATTTTCCAAGATAGACCTGAGGTCAGGGTACCACCAGGTGAAAGTGAAGAAGGAAGACATCTCGAAGACAGTTTTCAGGACTCGCTATGGGCAGTGCGAGTTCTTGGTGATGTCATTTGGGTTGACCAATGCCCCGACAGTATTCATAAACCTGATGAACAAGGTATTTTATCAGTACCTGGACCAGTTTGTTGTAGTCTTCATTGATGATATTCTGATATATTCGAAGACCCCAGTAGAGCATGAGCAGCACTTGAGGATTGTTTTGGAGACCCTCAGGAAGGAGAAGCTGTATGGCAAGTTATCGAAGTGCGAATTCTTCCTTGATAAGGTTGAATTCCTTGGGTATGTCATTACAGGAGATGGAATCTCAGTGGACCCAAAGAATATCTCAGCAGTTGAATCGTGGTCTACCCCAAGTTCAGTAGCAGAGATCAGGAGTTTTCTTGGATTAGCAAGCTACTATCGGAGGTTTGTTCAGGACTTTTCTAGATTTGCAGAGCCAATGACTAGACAGACCAGAAAGGACATAGAATTCGTCTGGACTGATTATCAGTCAGCATTTGAGGAGCTAAAGAGGAGATTGACTACAGCTCCCATCTTGACACTACCATCAGGAGCAGGAGGATTTTCTATTTACAGGGATGCATCAGACAAGGGTTTGGGTTATGTGTTACAGCAGCACGGGAAGGTGATTGTCTATGCTTTTCGGCAATTAAGCCTACATGAGAAGAACTACCCTACCCATGATTTGGAGTTGGCAGTGGTTATCTTTGCTCTAAAATTGTGGAAACACTATCTATATAGAGAGAGAGAGTAGAGATCTTCACAGACCATAAGAGCTTAAAGTATGTCTTTACACAGAAAGAGCTCAACATGAGGCAGCGGCGATGGTCAAAGCTGATGAAAGACTTTGATATATCTTTACAGTACCATCCAGGGAAGGCCAACGTAGTCGTGGATGCTTTGAGCAGGTATCATGTGGCTATGTGCTTGACTAGAGACAGGTATTTATTGGTAGATCTTGATAGTTTGGACATTAAGGTATTGATTCTGGGAGTCGCAGCAGAGATGTGGGGACTTCAGGTTCTGTCGGAGCTGATGGACCGAGTCAGAGCTAGACAGTATGAGGATAAAGTCTTTGAGGAGCATCAGAGCACAGGTTTAGATCGGGTTGGCAGAGGACTTTATCATCGCAGATGATGGATCATTGTGACACGATACCCGGTTGTGTGTACCAAGAGGAGCATTACGCGAGAAGATTCTGCAGGAGGCACATCGTTCTTAATACTCTATACATCCTGGTGCCAACAAGATGTATAGAGACATAAGGGAGCATGTATGGTGGTATGGCATAAAGTGGAAGGTAGCTAGCTTCGTGTCAAGATGCTTAGTTTGCCAACAGGTCAAGGCGGAAAGACAGAGGCTAGGAGGATTGCTTCAGCCTTTACCCATTCCGGAGTAGAAATAGGAACATATGACCATGGATTTTGTATCAGGACTTCCGCGTTCTCCAGGAGGCAAGGATACGATTTGGATCATCATGGATAGGTTGACCAAATCAGTCCACTTTCTGCCATTTAAAGTGGGTACATCTACGGAGAAGCTTGCAGAGATGTATGTGCGCCAGATTGTCAGATTATACAGTATTCCAGTAAGCATAGTCTCAGATCGAGATAGTCGCTTCATGTCCCATTTCTGGAGGAGTTTATAGGCTAGCTTGGGCACCCAGCTCAAGTTCAGTACCGCTTATCGCCCTCAGACGGACGAATAATTGGAGAGGACTATTCAGACTCTCGAGGACATGCTACGCACCTGTATTTTGGATCTTGGAGGTTCTTGGAAAGATCACCTTTACTTAGTAGAGTTTCCATACAATAACAGCTACCAAGCCAGCATTGAGATGTCACCATTTGAGGCATTATATGGACAGAGATGTCGTACTCCGTTGTCTTAGGATGATATTGGTGATAGAGCTTTATTGGGACCAGATATGGTAGTGGATGCAGCAGAGAAGGTAAAGCTTATCAGGGATAGACTTCGAGTGGCACAGGACAGACATCGTCATTGGGCCGATAGCCATCGGAGAACTTTGGAGTTTGAGGTATAGCTTTAAGTTTTATCTTACTTATGTTTGATTATTGTTTGTTAGAGTGCTAAGGTTGTGTTTTATGCTAGGTTGGCAGTCTGGTTTTCTTGAGGATTTCTCCGACACGTGGCACGATTTATTTCGGTGGAGGTGGCAAGCTTAGTCCACGATTTATCGGTCCTTTCAGTATTCTTGAGAGAGTCGGTACAGTTGCATACAGACTAGACTTACCATATGTACTAGAGAGAGTGCACAATGTGTTGCACGTATCACAGTTAAGACGGTATATGGCAGATCCTAGTCATGTGTTGGATCACTCGAAGATAGAGGTGTGCCCTACTCTTAGCTATCTAGAGAAGCCAGTAGAGATTCTGGATCAGAGAGAGAAGGTGCTGAGGAACCAGACGATTCTTTTGGTGTATGTCACATGGAGGCATCACTCGTCAGGAGAGAGTACCTGGGAGCGAGAGACAGAGATGGGCGAGCGATATCCATATCTGTTCGAGCTATGAGGTATAATTCTTTCTTGCATTATATTGTTTGCTTTTGGTAGATAGTTTTTTCCTTAATTTCGAGGAAAAAAAATTTCTAAGGTGGGTAGGATTGTCACCCTCACTTTTTACTCAAGGGTAGTTTGGTAATTGACGAGGGTAATTTTATTTTAGGCTTAATTATAATTAATATTTGTGCATGCATGATTATTTGATTATTGTGTTATTATTGTTTGATAGTTGTAGTTTTGTTTTAGACTTGTGTAGTGGACCAAACCCATTTATTTGAATGTATAAACCCAACTTTTAGTTGAGTTAGATTTAGCCCATTGAATTAGGCCCATGGATTAGGAGGCTTAATTAATTAGTGAAACCATTAGACTATAACCTTTTTTTCCTAATTAATTTCTTCATGAGAGGCCCCAAGGGGTATTTGTGACATTGTACATTACTTGGGGAGGGGGTTACATGGCCGGCCATATCAAGGAGAGAGAGAGAGAGAGTGCTCTTATTTCTTTTTGTTCCCCAAATTCTAGATCTATAATTTTTCCCTCTTCCACTTCTCTCCATTCCCTTATCAATTCTCAACCAATTCTTCACCAATATCTTCCTAAATTCTTCATTGAGGCTTCCATACTAAGGATCTATAAGAAGGAAGTAAGGAGCAAGGAGGAGGAGGCCAATATCTACAAGGAGAGGAGCTACTTGGCAATTAAAATTTTTTTCATTGGGAATCTATCTCCCAATAGGTACATTTTATATTTCCTCCTTCAAATAGACTATAGATCTGAGATTTAACCATGAGAAACTAACCCACATGCATAGGCTACCCATAGGAATTAGTTTTACGTTCATCGGAGACCTACGATGGAAGTTATGTCTAATTTGGTGCCAATTTTGCGAGAATTCCGAGATTGGCACATGTAGTGCTTGTCATTAGATCTAATAGATCTAATTGTCATATAAGTTCTTGTTTGTGACTAGTGTCATATCCACAATTGGATACGTGTAGGCCGTATCTCGTTAATTTGATGAAACAGATTGTTTTTGGGGATTTTCCTCCTATACGGGGCCTTGTGCATATCATATTGTGATACAGACACGTAGATACTCTAATTACTATGCGTATTGTTCATAATTAATGTATTAGACTTGCTTGTGTCCTCCGGGATGTATTTGGTTATGTGTTGGAGTCGTATCGCAAGCGTATCATAGAGAAAGTGTGATACGGGTGCGGTGCACTCCACGTGTTTGATGTGTTGTTCTTTTTCCTATATATATATATATATATATATATATATATATATATATATATATATATGTGTGTGTGTGTGTGTGTGTGTGTGTATGTGTGTGTGTGTGTGTGTGTGTATTATATAGTGTATATAATAGAGTATTTTGTGTTTAAGTTGTTATGTGTGTGTCTATGTATATATATATATATATATATATATATATATATATATATATATATATATATGTGTGTGTGTGTGTGTGTGTGTGTGTGTGTGTGTGTGTGTGTGTGTAGAGTGAGGTATATAGATGTATATGAATTGTTATATATCTGAGTGTGGTGTGTGGTTGTATGTGTGTGTGTGTGTGTGTGTGTGTGTGTGTGTGTGTGTGTGTGTGTGTGTGTGTGTGTGTGTACTTGAGTGTGAGAGAGCAGCAGCCACAGTATCAGTGAAGGCTCGGGCTGAGGAGAATTGTATCAACCTCACAGCACAGTGGCAACTTAGTAAAGCATAGCAGTTCTGCTGAAGACCGAATGTACAGTACAATAGTGCATTTCTTGCACAAGCAACCATGAGCTACTGCAGCAGGAAGCCACTACATGATAGTTCCTCACTACATCAAAGTCGATGAGCTACAGCAATTATACCTACACAGCAGAGATAGTGTGCTCTGAGATTTATCGAGCACTTTAGCAAATAGAGAGAAGAATCAGCAGTTGTAGCTCTAAGTTACTGAATAGTTCAGCAACTGATGTACAAGGGAGCATCAACACTGTTGTGCACAACGGATACTGTAAGGAGGAGCTCGTGCAATTGCAGTTTGATGTTGTACAGCCACCAGATCAGCATGCTCAGTCGAGCATGGAGGAAAATAGCAATAACAACAACCCGAGACATGGCAAGAGAGTTGTGTTGTATTAGTGTACCAGTTCTCAGATCAAGGTAATTGGTATCAGGGGTTTAGTTAGTCTTTTTTAGTATAGTTAGTATATATATAACTATGTGTACTATTTATAATATTGGTTAATAAGTATTAGATGATTTAGTTTAGTGTACTAGTTAGAAATAGTAGCTTAGTAGTTAGATTGTAACAGTTAGTATCTACATATATGTTAGAGTAGATATATTTATGTTGAGTTGGCTAGTTAGCTACTTATATATATATATATATATATATATATATATATATATAGTAGTTGGATATTATAGTGTTAGTTATATAGCTAGTATTAGAGGGATTATATATATGTATTATTTATGTTAGTATTGAGTTACCTTGGGATACTAAGGTATCACTAAGGTATTGGGGCGATACCCAAGGTATTGAGTTTGAGTATCGAGATAGGTGCGATACACATTGGTGCAAGACCAAGGTATCATAATTCATTTGGTTTTATCTAGTATTATAATATATGACTTATAAAACGCTATTTTCATATTAGAAAACTTGTGTATCTTAGGATACGGCCTTTTTGTGTGATTCTAGTATCATAGATTAGCTAGTATAGAATAGTTTTATAGTGTATCGACTTAGTGACTTAGTGTTAGACTCTTGCAACCTAAATTTTATTGGTTTGACTTAGAAATGGCGTATTGACCTAGATTTGTATCAACTTAACTTATTTTTATTCTTGAACCTTGTATTGATGCAATATACCACATATAGGTTGTAAGACACCGGCTTGGGCATCGAGAGACACACCTTGCTCAGGACGTCAGGTGAGTATATTTCTCTAATTATTTTCAATTCATAATATTGTATATATGCATGTTCTAGAATTGTATACATTGATCCCGAAATAGTGATTTCACGGACTGGTACTATATGGATCCCGTCATGAGATGTTATCCCCTACCGTGTTCAGCGGGTACTCGTGTATATTGTATCTCATCGTGTATATTGGGTATTGATTATATTTCGTATTCATATACTGCTCGTGTTCAGTGTACTTATTCGTGTACACCCATCGCTCGTGTTCGATGGTTATGATATTCGTATATACCCATTGCTCGTGTTTAGTGGTTATTATTTCGTGTTTGTAGCGTGTCATGATTGGATCCATCAGTATTAGTTGGGGGTGGGAGAGTAGGAGTTGATTATGTGATCAAAGCCATTGTTACATCGTGTATATTCTGGTTACATAACTCACTTGTAATCGTCTTACCTGATCATGTTCACCCAACCCGATTACATAATGAACTTGTATTCTGAGGCACATTAGTTAGTTTAGATTACAATTACTTCATCATATTGCTGATATTCATATTGTTGATCTATATTCTTGTACAGAGGATGAGAATAGAGTCTTTTATGAGGAATACTAAATTTTATTGATTACTAGAAGGCTTACAAGAAGAAACAACACTCAAAACACACAAACACACTTCAACAGAACATAAAACTTCCAAATGTACATTAGCAGAGGTCTCAGCCTCTATTTATATTATAAACTACCTACAGTGATAGGCTTAACAACTAATAGGTACAAGTAAGAAGACTAGTAGTTGTAAGTTGGAGAGATTCTTCTTATCCTGAGTGAAGGTCAGTGCCCATCACCATCGTATTTATCTCTTTACTTTATTCATCATTCTTGACACGTAAAGGCATTTGTACCGAAAGTATAGTAGCGTGGGCTCCACCATAAAAGGATTCCTTCATAAAGAGATTCCTCTTGCGTCGGAAGTAAATTATCGTAGGGTCAACCATTGTCGCCACCAGAATAAAGAGAATCTTTCGATTAAATAGCTGCCACCTGTATTCGGGCAACATGATATAAGTATTGCATATCCTCGTCATCATCTTCATTTGATGATTGAGTAGTAACTCTTTTATGCATCCTTTTGAAAAAGGTTTATGAGTCTTCTTCAATACGGTCTTCGGCCATCTTATCTGATTTAGTGAAATTAATAGATATATCATCTGTCTCAAAGATTAAATCAAACTGAATATGCGTATATTGAAGGCATTTCTTTTTTAATTCTTCCTCAGTAATTCGAGGATTTCGTCTTCTCAATGATTCCTTCAGTTTCTTCAAAGGGCTATCTTCAATTATTTCTCTTTTGAGCTTGGCTTTCACAAGGATCTCATTTTTCTTAATAGATTTCTGTATAATTTGTACCTTTTCTTTGTCATCAATTTGATTCCAATATTTAATCAGAAATTTCTCAGCTAAAATAGGAAATTTTAAATGATTATATTCATATTTAATTATCCATTTAAAAATATAGGAGATTTTAAAATGGATAAAAAAATACATAGTACTCCCTCCTCCAAAAGTTGGTCAGCATTCTGACAGAGAGGATAAAATTATGCCCAAGCTACAAATAATTCTTGCAGAGATGGTGGTAAAATTTCTAAAGTAGCACCAAATTGTAACCACCAACGGATAAACCATATTGAAATATCCTATTTAAGAATTTCAGGACAAATTTGCACAAACCATGAGTGCTTTTGTTTGTTATTATCAAAGTAAAATACTTTAGTAAAAGCCTCAATGTAATCCCAGTAGGAATAGGGCATATTAATATTCTTATCCCGATGAACTAGTAATTTAGTTCTATTATAGTGAAGTCCCTATGATTGAGGAGTAATAATGTGACGTATAATAATTTTGTTATAATTTACATCACTGCGAGAATGATTTATCTTTTGATAGAAATGTTCTTATACTTTAGTAAAAGCCTCAATGTAATCCCATATTAATATTCTTATCCTGATTTTGTTGTCAACATGATACATTCATAGACATTTCGGTCTTTACCCTGTACAGAAAACATATTATTTTTCAAGTATTTTTCCTTTATTTTTTATGGATCATCCATCATTGGGATATCTGATTTTTCTAATTGAAGAATTTTTTCAGAATAATTATTCTGAGTGAAAATTGTTTCAACTTCAACTGCTTGTTTATATGAAGAAACATTGGCTTCTTCTGGGTCTTTAATCTGAATGCCTCTATTAGAGGTCTTTTCTTTTCTAAGAAAAGTTTTCTTGGAATAATGCCTTGGCTCTTTGGAGCCTGAGGTCATGGGTCTAGGAACCCATGGTTGATTTCCTTTCTCTCTTCGAGCAAATATTTGCTTAGATGCTAAATTTTTAACATCTTTTTCTAAGATAGTCATAGCAGAACTATAATCAATGCGTAATAAAAAAAAGTATTAAGTAAATTATCCTAAAATTTATGAATGCATTGGATGATAGAAAGAATTTCTTTCTTAATAGTTGAATATTTAATCTGAGTATCATTCCATTTTTCTGAATGATACCTTACTAACACCTCTTTATTCGTGTCAGGATTTAATTATTTTAATATTCTACCATAACCAATATTACATGTATCAGTTTCAACAATTTTAAACCATTCAGCATTGGCTAAATGTAAACAGGATAAATTTTTTACTTTTTGTTTTATTATTTTTACTTCTTCGGTATGGACATTAGTCCATGGAGCAGGATTTTCCGTAATCTTTGATACAAATTTTTTGTATCAGGAACGATATTTTTATAAAATTCGGATACATAGTTTAATGCACCAAGAAATTGCTGTAACTGTTTATTATCAGTAATTTCATCAGAAAATTTAGAAGCAAATTCAATACTTCTATTAATTAAAATTATTGTGTTATTTATAATGTTATATCCCAAAAATCTTATTTCTTGCTAAAAAGTTTAATTTTTAGGGCAGAAATTACTAAACTATTTTTAATGACTAAGTGTTTAAACACATTAAGGTGTTTAAAGTGTTCTTCTATCGAAATATATCATCATTGTAAGATAATATATAATTAGAGTATTGAATGAATATTTCATTCATAATATTTTAAAATTTTGAAGGTGTATTCTTCAGACCAAATGGCATAACATTCCATTCATAATGGCCAAAAGGAACAGTAAAAGCAGTCTTATACCGATCTTTCTCATTAATTTGGATTTGCCAATAACCTGATTTTTAGTCAAATTTTGAATAAATTCTTGCTTTAGCCACTATATTGAGTAGATCCCTTTTATTCCGAATTGGATAACGAATCAACTTCAAAACCTTATTTAAAGGTTTATAATTAATAACAAGTCTAGGTACCCCTCATTCTTTTCCAGCATTATTATTAACATAAAATACTGTACAACTCCATGGGGAATGAGACTTGCGGATTAGTTTTTCATCCAATAAGTCTTGGATTTTTTTTTACATAATTCAAGATATTCTTGATTCATTTGACAAGGTCTTGCCTTTGTCAGAATATTCCTTTCATTAAAGGATTTTTCATAAGGAAGAGAAACTATATGTTGTTTTCTATCCCAAAAAGTATTATGGATATTACTACAAGTGTGTAGCTTAAAATCTTTCTCTACTTGTTTAATTTTTTGTTGAATTTTCAATTATTTTAATTGCTGGGTTATATTATCCTGAGAAAGTTCTTCTTTCAAGAAATTAATCTGATTTTCTTTCAGATTAACTTCATTAAAAAATTTAACAATTGGATTAGTTATAAATTCAAAAATTATTTTTTTGCCTTTATAACAAGTTGTAACTCCTTCCTTGTTTATCTCTTTAATAGGCATGAGTTTTTTTAGAAATGGAGTTCCTAGAATGATATGCTGAGATATCTCCTTTACAACTATTAGATGTATAGGAATACAAACATCTTCCTTACAAATATTTACATCTGTAATTTTATAAGGGGTAGTTAGTGCTTTATTATTAGCAGCACTAAGTGTCTGAGTAGTTCTTTTATAATATTTAATTAGAATAACTCCTTCCTTGACATAATTCAGATCTGTACCACTATCAACAAGTACAATCAAATTGGTTACGTAATACTCATTATTAATGAGTAAATTTATTTTAATATACCATTTATGGGTAATAAATAAATCTATTTTTTGCAGAAAATTATTTTTCTTTACTTCTTGTTCCTGTTCTATTTGAACAGACTAATTTTCTCCCTCTTGTTCTTTAAAATGAGAAGAGCTATCAGAGGATTCACCAATTTCTATTAGTCTGGCTTTATTTCTAGATATATTATCTAGTTCTAGCTTATCCAGGCTTCTTTGGATTTGCTGGTCTTGAGATTTACAATTTTTAATCTTAACTTTTAAAGTTTTTATTTCAGACTGAAGTTCCTGTATAGTAATAGGTTTAACTTGTCTGCTTCTATATCTAGAAATTACTTCAGCCATGTTGTAGGCTTCAGTAGGAGTCTGAATAGGAGTAGTTACCTTTTTTGACTCTTCTCCAAGTTCATTTATAATTCTATTTTTATTTTAGGACTGATATTATCAGTTAATAGGGCTTCAATAATATCTTTTTTCTCATTAAGAGTTAAGATATTTATTTATAACCCATTCATTTCTACTATAGATTTATAGTAGTTAATGTCTTTGTCTATAACGCATTCGTTACAGTTGCAATTCTTATCATATTCATTAACTAAATTATCAGTAGTTTCATCATTAGATAAACTTTCTTCATAATCTGAATTAATCATCAACTTATAAAGAGTTTTTCTTAACTCTTCATCTTCAATCTCTTCTAATTTCTTTTTAGTGTAACATTTATTGGCATAGTGGCCTAATTTACCATATTTATAATATTTAATAATATTACACTTATTAGAAGATTTCTTCTTTTTATTCTTATTATCCTTATTAACAGTAGGATCTTGCCTTCTCAAAGGATATTGTTTCCTTTTATAAGGCTTTTTATAATCTTTATATTCTGTTACTTACTTTTTTTTCCTTTATATTAAGAGGTTTGAAAGTATACATTGCAAACTAGTCATAGAATTCTCCTAGTTATCTTTTCTCTGAGATTCTCTGAGTTTTCAATTGATGTCTTAGCTTTAAATTATTACATAAAGCTAGACCTTCTTCAATACACTTATTAATTAAATTACCATTACTGTAATTAGCATAAGAAATAATACCATTATTTGGATACCTCAATCCTTGTCGTATTCTTTCTGCAAAGAGATTAGGGAGTCCATCAATAAAATTAGACTTCCAGTAAGCATCGTTTGTATCACCAAGTAACATTACTCGACTTAAGAAAGTATCTTTATACCATCTAAAGTGAGTAAGAGTTGGACACCTTAAGTTTTGAAGAAGAGTTCTTACTCTTTCTCCATGGTCGGAGATTCCTCCTGTAAAGTGTTCCAAGATTGTAATAATCAATGTGTCTACTACATCAGACTTAGTAGTCTGAGTATTATTTTCTAGATTTGCCTCTATTTTTACGGCATTTAAAACTTTATGTCTCTGGGTATCAGTTAGACAATTAGTCCACCAAACCCTTAGAATGCCGGTAAAATCACAAGTAATAAATTGGGCAGTATCTTTATCGGTATATCCAACAGCCCTAGCAACATTAGAATACATCATCATTCGATGTAACTGATCATGAATTTGTTTATCAATAGGACCATCTATGTTCCATTCATAGATTTCTTCACCACTATAATAATTCTGGATTATAGAGTATCACCCTCAAATTTTAATTTATGAGTAGTTTGGAAATTGACATGGGTATTTTAATTTTAGGATATATTATATTTAAATATTGTACATGTATAATTAAATAATTATTGTATTATTATCGATTGTTAGTTGTAGATATATTTTGGACTTGTGTAGTGGACCTAGCCCATTTATTAGTTGCATGAATCCAATATTTTAGATGAGTTTTGATTTATCCCATGAATTAGGTCCATGGATTAGGAGGATGGATTAATTAGTGAAACCATTAGACTAGAATCTTTTTTCCTTAATTAATTTCTTCATGAGAGGCCCCAAGGGGTGTTTTGGTTATTTTATATTGCTTGAAAGAGGGTTTATGACCAGCATTAGAGGAGGAGAGAGAGTGTCTCTCATTTTTTTTATTCCAATTAGATCTATATTTTCCCCTTTTCCAATTCCTTTATTCCCTCACCATTCCTTCATAAATTTTTCTCCAAATTCTTTTCCTATTCATCATTGGGGCTTCTACATCAAGGATCTATAAGAAGGAAGCAAGGAGTAAGAAGGAGGAGGCCAAGATCTACAAGGAGAGGAGCTACTTTGCATTTGAAGACTTTTCATTGGGAATCCATCTTCCAAAAGATATATTTTAGTTTTTTCCCTTCTAGTAGACTCTAAATTTAAGATTTAACTATGAGAAACCAATCCACATGCATAGACTAATTATAGGAATTGGTTTTAGATTCATCAGAGACCTACAGTGAAAGTTATTTGCATTTTTTGTGTCAATTTTGGGAAAATTCTGAGATTGGCAAATATGGTGTTTGTCATATGGTCTAATAGATCAAATTGACATATAATTGCTTGTTTGTGACAAGTGTCGTGTCCATAATTGGATATGTGTAGGTCATATCTCGTTAATTTGACGAAACGGGTTGATTTTGGGGGTTTTTTCCCAACACGAGGTCTTGTGCATATCACATTGTGACACAGACACGTATATAATCTAATTACTATACGTATTATTCATATTTAGTGTATTAGACTTGATCATGTTCTTCGAAATGCGTTTGGTTGTGTGGTGGAGCCGTGTCGTAAACGTATCATAGAATAAGTATGATACGGGTGCGGTGTAATCCACGTATTTGCTTTATTGCCTCTTTTCTAGGTGTTTATATATGCATATAAGTTTATGTATATAGATAGATGTATATATGTGAGAGTGTATATATATATATATATATATATATATATATATATATATATATATATATATATGGAGATTGATATATATATATATATATAGCAATTGAGAAACATACATATATATATATATATATATATATATATATATATATATATATATATATTGTAAACTCCCTCACCCAAAATAGGTATTTGTATATATTTTATATTATTATATTTATTATAGATGTTGAATTTATTTAGAGTATTATCTTAGTTAATTAGAAAAAAAAATTTAGTATATTTACTTTTATAAATATTTATTTAGAATTATTTTTAGGCTATTTTAGATTATTGGGATTTTTCCATAATTTTTAGTTAATTAAAAACTAGTAACACTAATTTTTGAGGACTTAAAAGAATTTATTTTATGTTCAAACTTAATTAAAAATATCCCAAAATTTTATTTTAGGTCTAAATAATAAAATATATTTTCTAGAATTTTTTGGGAATTTTTTGGAAATTTTTCGATTATTTTTAGCATTTTCGAGTTAATTATGAAAAACTGAATTAAAAACTAATTTCTGAAAAAGAAAACCCAAAAAGTAATTAATTCTGCCCAGTCAGCAAACAGGGGGCCCACCTGTCAGCCTCCAGCAGTGAACAGTGCCGGGCCCGCCTGTCAGTGACCGCTGAGTGGGTGCGAGCCGAGCCGAGCCGACCTCGAGCCGAGCCGAGACCGAGTTCGACTCGGACTCAGCTGAGCCGAGCCGCATCGAACTGCGACCGTTCGATCTGGGCGAGGCTGCACGGTTGGCTGCCACGTGGCGCGCTGTGAGCCGCGGCTGCACTTTCTCTCTCCTATATATATATATAATAGTTTAAATATTAATTTCTAGGGTTTTTCTTCAGCCGATTTTTGGAGAATTGTCATCTAGGGTTCCTTCATCTTCCAGAAGCCATTGCGCATAGCTCCGGACTCCAAACGAGGTCTAGTTTTTTTTGTTAGAACGATAATGAGGTTAGATTTCTGATTATATAAAAAAAATTTCTAAATTATTAGTATTAAATTCTAGAAAATTCGAAGAGCACAGCATGTCCAAAAATAGATGTATTTCGATGTTTTTGCAATTTCGGGAGAACCCGGAATCAGAATCACGAACCGTTTAAAGTTTCAGAAAGCTAATATCGAGATCATCGAGAAATATTTTTCCCAGAATTTAATTCAAACTATTTATATACTGTTAATTCTGTAGAACTTCTAGGTTAGAATTTAACCATCGGTGCACAATACAGAATTTGTATGTGCCATAATTCCCAAACGAATTTGAATTCGGACGAGCCATAAATTCTAGCATGTTTTTGACGCTGAAATCTACAGGAAATCATGCATGAAAATTGATTTTGTGTCGGTTGACTTTTCGGTCAACAGATCGCCTCGATTTGCGTGCCATGAGTCTCGAGTTGATAAATTCAGTTTCTTTGGACAAAATTTAGGAATTAACATAAAAATCAGAATAATAAGATTAAAATAGGATTTTAGAGTAATTATTCTAGAAATAATAAATTAAAATAAATTATCTTTTGACGTGATAAATTTGTAATATATAGGCTATTTGGACTGTGACTTGGACTCTGATTTATACCAGCAGCAGGACCCCAGGCAAGATACCTTACCAAATTATTTATAGTACTTTGCATGCTATTTATATTTCTTTTTATTTATTTCATTTCTGTATAGTTCTTGCATGTGTAGTTTTTCTCCAGTCATTACTATGTATTAGATATGTTGACACACACATGACACCTAGTATCATGGGAGGACAATCATTAGGCGTATGGGCTTTTAACCACTCTGGTAAACCGTAGTATATAGTTCACACTATGGGCGTGTGTCGCGCTGGTCGCTACCCCAGAGGTATGTCGATTTCTGTAGAGTCGCGCTGGTCGCTACCCCAGAGGTATGTCAATTTCTGATGTTCTAGACGGGTGTGTGAGTTGTGAGGCTTAGATCGAGTAGACTACCCTTGCCCATACGTCGAAAAGTTGTCCTTATTTGCATTCATATAGATTATCTTGTACAGCATACTTATTTATTTTCAAATTATATGCATGTTTACTGTATTCAAGTTGGCTCGTATTTTCTGTATCTTGTTACGTCCCTCTGAGGACCTGGTCCGCTGCCAGGTGTATCTGTTCTTGAGTATTTACAGGAGCGCAGATTTGGATGGTTGTATATGCTTAGTGGATGTCTTTTCTTCGAGCCGTGATCGATAGCTGGTATACTTATATTGGGTTTGATTGTGTTGTACTTATATTGTATTTACCTTTCCTATTCGAGTTGGTAGTGGATTTGTTTCCATCCAACTATCATCCTAGATACTTCTTATTAAGATCTAGTTTCATCGATACTGTTTATTTATTTCTATATGATTTTGGTGGATGAGATTTAGATTTTACCCTGTGACTTGTATTACAGTTATACCACTTGTAGATTTGATATTCATATTACAGCGTACGTGTGGATTTGGTTTCCATATATTGGAGTTGCCATATCCATGCGGCTAGCATGCTTACGTGTCCTAGTCCTACGTATTTTTGGGACTAGGGCGTGACATATTTTTGTGGTGGCCCATGCAGGTCGATAGTATATTGTCTCGGTTACGTTACTGTACCAAGCAAGCCTGCACCTAGGAATAGAGTATAGGATCTCATCCATATTTGACTATGACTCATCCTTCCTTTCAATCTGTTCTATTTGAATAGTCGCATCCTGCTCGATTCATGTACTTCCCTAATAGTTCTTTAAGTATAGCCTTCTCCTATAATATAGAAGTTTCTGTTGTTAGATGATAATTAGAGTAGCACACCTATTAAGAATACAACGAGAATATAGACACACCACTAAGTTTAGAATATCTAGTGAACCCTAGAATTTCTTATCTTTATATTGGTATACCATTACCCCTTGATGTATTAAGAAGACTTGAGAGTAGTATAGACACTACTAGAGTTAGTTAGAAGTTTTACCATAATGTTTGACACCTAGTATCACATAGTCTTTTGAGCTATTAATGGAGTATGATTGAACAACATTAATTGCATTCTAGCAAAAGACGACAATGTTTATTCAGACGATAGAATTTAGAGGTCCTTGCCCCTATTTGGTCGACTAGCGACTTAGACAAAGAGGTTATATGATAACTGTAGGGATTGTAGAGTCTTTTATTATTGTTGTTTAGTTGTTTTTGTTTTTGTGAACTTGAATTAAATTGTACCTCCTTTCATCATCATCTAGAGTACTTATATTTGTTGTACTACCTTGACTTATGCTGCTATTATAGCCTAGTTTTTGCAAGCTTATTCTTTATTGAGCTTGTTCATGACATATGTATTATTGGGGAGGCCCACAATAATACAATTTAGAATCAGTGTATTACGGTCTGATCAACCATAGTGCGCTTGATTCGCCCTTCGCAATAATACTTTACGTGGATTGAGATATATAGTTGACTAGTAGACACCTGTACTTGCCCTCTAGATATGTCTAAGCATATTGTATCCGTTACATAACTGTACCGATGCGAGCATGTGGATAGGCATTACCAAAATAGGACTTCAATCCACAACTGCTTTGATAATTCCTATTTAAATTCTTTAAACGCCTTGATCCCGATACTTCTATTCTATTACCTCGCCCTTGAACTCTTTATTATTGATCTCCGTCTTCCCTTATTTTGGAAAGACGAAACCTCGTGCTTGGTATAAGTTTAATACACAGAGAGTACTAGATATACCCCGTAGGCCGATCACATACTTGAGGATTATTCTTTTGTAATTAAGGACATATCATATATGATATAATCGGCGTTGAAGTTTTGAGGATTGAATGACATGAGTAAATAAATTAAGGAATATTTTTCTTAAAGTATATAGCCTTCTGTGATAGATGGATAAATTCTAAGTTGGGTAGTAGTGCATTGTCAACTTGAGAGGAATTTCTTTTAGATTGTGATCAAGTAAGATTAGATTGGAAGATTCAAGTCATTTTAATTTTGAGAAATTTTAAAAGAAGGATTAAGATAATGAGGATTTAACGAATTTTAAAATCTTGATATTGCGGACCAAATATTTATACTTTGAGCACATGATTTAAATTTTGAATATTGAAAGATGAATCATCGATTTAAATTTTGAGGATAAATATAGAATTTTAGACTTGAACAATTGGTTAATTAGATTTAAATTTTACAATTTGATGATTTGAATTAAAAGTTCAATTTTGATTGTTGGGTCACCTATTTGAAATATTGAGGATGTAAATTGAGTTTAAATATTTGAATAGTACAAAATTTAAGTTAAGAATAGGAATAAGATTTGATTAGAATTGTTTATTGTTCAAAGTCTAGAGGAGATTATAATAGTTGGAAATTATGATATAAATTTTGATGCGGGATGTCATATAGACTTGAGTTAGATTTGGATGTTGATTATTTAAAAATCGAGAAGAGATTACGACAGGTTGAATTTTGATTTAAACAGTGGTTATCTTAATTTTGAAGTGATCGCGATAGATTTGAATAGATTTTGTTATTTAAATTTTTGGAAGAGATTGCGATTGACGTACCTTATGTACGAATGTGAAGGATTTAACAAATTATGCCTTATTTTAATTTCGAGGACGAAATTGTTTTAAGTTGGGTAGATTGTAAACTCCCTTACCCAAAATAGGTATTTGTGTATATTTTATATTATTATATTTATTATAGATGTTGAATTTATTTAGAGTATTATCTTAGTTAATTAGAAAAATTTTTTTAGTATATTTACTTATATAAATATTTATTTAGAATTATTTTT
>JAYESA010000005.1:156119616-156164616 GCA_036927795.1 Iris macrosiphon
CATCATATTGCAGATATTCATATTATTGATCTATATTCTCGTACATTACCTGTATATCTTGTTTAATCATTCATATGTTAGTGATCTTGTATTTCACTTCTATTATCTGTTTTATATGCTCGATTATGTTATTAAAACTGCTTTTAGGGGTATGTACTTTGCTCCAATCCTGACTAGATATATTTTTCCAGATGATTGGCTTTTAGAGTAGTGTCCCACATTCTACGGACCTCAGGACGGGTATCTTTAGAGGATCATTTGGTAGACCAGGGGGACTTAGTTGCAGAGCCAGAGGAGGTCTAGTTCATTTGTGTTGGACTTGTATTAGATTCTACTATTGAGATTCATTGGCATGTATATTATTTTAGATTATGGATTGTATCTTATTCTTTTTTTCTCTATTTCATTCGTGCTTATTCTTCCTTAGTTTGATTTATGATTGAGTTATTGTGAGATACCATATTATTCCTCCGTTTAGAGTTGAGATGATTGACATGTACCATATTATATTGTTGAGATATTATATAGTTAGAAATGACCCAAACAATATTCTACCGCTGATTCTGCGGCGTAGGCTGGGCATAACCACGCACTCGTGCCCGAATATCTGGGTGCGGATTGTGACACATTTTTAGTGGTGGCCCATGCAGGTCAGGCTTCGCAAGTTGTACGATGTCGTGGTAGTGCGATGGCTTAGTTGTATTACTGTGAGCCTGCGATAAGATATAGGATATAAGATATTAGGATGAGAGGATACTCAATCATAAATTTTTGAGAGATTCCTGGGACGACCCTTGAGAATCTTATTATAATTTCCAATTCAAATTTTTTTCCTTATTTTCGTCCGTTCTCGCTTGTTGTTATTGAATTTGATTCTTGGTGATCGGTTGTTCAATTTAATTCTTGATATTCGTTGTTGAGTTTGATTTTATATCAAGATAAATTTTACGAACTAAATTACGGTATCATCTGATGACATATGTTGATGAGGTCAGTAAGAAAGGTAACATATCTACTTTGGTTATGGAGCCTAGAGTTTATCGCAGCCATATTAGCTGGTGTGACAGAAATGTAGGGACCTGACTTCGAATGTACATATCTTAGTTATGAAATTTATAATTTCTCGCAGCTATACTAGTCGGCACAGCGAGGATTCTAGAGGACATGATTATAGAGGTACATACCTAAGTTATGGAATCTATCGTTTATTGCAGCTATGCTTATTGGCATGGCAAGGATTCTGAGTATCATAATTTTGAATAGACGTATATGATTATCAGGTTGTATCTTAAAATTGGTTCTTAAAGTATCATCTTAATACTTATCCACTTCTGTTATTATAGGACCTTGTTCCAACATTCTTTAGCTTAGCAGTAGAGATACCTTCAGTTCTTTAATCCAGTTCCTTATAGAGCTTTATTCTATTAGAGTCCTTGTTAGTATGATAATTGGTGACTTGCAATTAGGTCTGTGTCTTGAGTATCAGTATTAACTGTTGGGAATGTGGCTTGTGAGTTTGAAGTGGTTCTTGGTTGGGTATGTGATCAATAGGCATCAATCTAGAGATAACTCATGGTGTAGTACCTTATAGCAATAGTTCTATAATAGGTGTCATTATAGTTAGTATTAGTACTATAGGTAAAAGAGGGAGTCGAGAGTATCAGTGGTGGTTCCATGAGTTAGTATCAGAGTCAGCATGCCTTGGGTGATTCATGTAAACAATTAATTGTTAAGAAAATTAATGGAGCATGATATTCAATTTGGTGGTTAATACTTGGGAGTGTCAAGAGTAAGAAATGTATATGCATAAAGGATATTAGTGAGTGTGCCATAGTAGGAGGGTACCCATAAGTGTATAGGAGAGTATGAGGAAATAAGAATACATTGTGCTAAGGTAGTATGACTTGTATTACAGGTAAAAGTAGAGAATTACTGTGAGTAGATAGGAGTGATCCAGTAGATGACTAGTAAATAGTATATCACCTGATATTGAGGCCAGTGATGGATTAGAAGCAATAGGTGAAATAAGTGTCTAGAAATTGTGTGCAGGATAAACAATGGATGATGGGTGTCAGTGTAGAAGTTCATGAGTATCAGAAAGTGGAAGCCTGAGTATTAAAATTTTAATAGTATGTCATGGGTTGAGAAATATCAAGATTGGTCACAGATGATATGTAGTATATCACTGATTAGTGTATCCGTCTGTAACAGGTTTAAGGGGAGATACATATATATCAATAGAGATATGAAACTATGTGCCTGCCTTTGAGAGTGAAGTAAAACATGTGTATTATAGAAGTTAATGACTAGAGCATTGTATGCAAGTGACCAAGAGTTCTAGTGAGTGTGATGAGGTGATCTAATGATGAAGCTAGTATCCAGAATAGTAGTTGTCATGCCCCAGTCCCAAAATATCAGGAACTAGGCCACGTGTCACTGGCCAGCTGACACGTCACTAAGGGCTTAATCCATTTTGAATGGACCCAAAGGAACGTGCTACGCTGTCCTAAAATACTACATGTAAAACACAGTCAAATATATCTCATCCACAACAAAATGTCAGAAAAGCAAGTGCTGAATATATATATATAACTGAGTCTGATACAGTACACAACTGGTGAGAATATAAGCCTACTACAAAAACTGATAATAGCGCAGAAAAATCAGATAGACTAAGCAGCGTCTATCTGAGAAAAACATCTCCATCTCCAGGTGGCAGGCCTCTAGGGTCAAGCATACTCTGAGGGTGTCTCCTCGAGCTCCTCCTCGGTAGCACATCTGGCCTCCTGATCAGGGCCGTATACAGTAGGATAGAAAGCCTTGTCTATATCTGGCAGGGAACCAGGTCCTCAGTGGGATATAACAAGATACAGAAAATAATATGCCATGTATGTAAATACTGAATAAAGAAAATAAATACAGGGTGCTAACCATTCTAAGTGAAATGCAAGTAAAGACCTTGTAGTACGCATGAGAATGTGTAGACTAGACATACGCTGACGTAATTCACCAATCGTGGTGACTGGTTAGTATATGTGTCTTATGCCCCCTGACTCAAGGGCACTCTGCAATCGACCATCACTGGTACGAAGGTATAAAACATTTTTGGAGGGGGTGTCCCATACGTCTACTAGTTATCTTTCCCACCCAATAAAACTAAATGTCAAGTCATAATTTCCTGATTTTATACTAAGCCGTGATGCGGTCACACGTACTGGTAGCAAATCAAATACGTAGCTCGCATCCCGATATGCATTACAACCTTGTTGCGTGTTCCCGTGATAGGGTCTAGGAGAATATCAGGATACTCTCATAGCAATTGGTGAGTCTGTAAGACTAAGTTAATTATGATAATGTCAACGTATCAGTTGACTGTACCCAAGGCAGTCTCGGTAATCATTGTTATAAGAAATTCAGGAACAAGTAGATACCAATAATTAAATTTAAACAGTAACTTGGCAAGGTATACTTGCCTACTCCCTGATAGTGTTGATAACCTGATCTCAGGTTTGGAGGTGCTTGTGACAGGGGGTCACTGGCTGTGCTGGAGTTGGTTTCTGTTAAAACAGACAGGGTTCGTAAATATTATGGTTGTAATATAAAGCATATATATATACACATATATAATATAGATATATATATATAGTATGTATATATATAGATATAGTATATATATAGCAGTATATATAGCATATAAAGAATAGAAAAAATGCAGGTGTATATATAAAAAATTTAATAGTAGCAGGGTATATCCACTGCTATATATAATATATATAGATAAAAATGAATTGACTGTGCAGGAATATAAATATATTTTATATAGTACATAATATAGATAATATATATATACATATATATAATAAATTGAAGGACAGTGCGAGAAATGTAAATTTACATATATATAAGCTGTATTATCCAGCAATAGATAGTATAAATATATATATATATAATATATGTACTGTATATCCAGTACTATGATATTAATTATATATAATAATATATATATAAATAAGTGCATATAAATAAATAAATAAAAGAAAATGCATAATATATATATTCATACATATATAAATATAACAGTAATAATATAACATATATATAATATGATATATATAAACATAACATTTATATAAATATATGAATACATATATTTATATATATTACATATATATAATTATATAAGTAAAATAGAATTAAAAATGCATATATACATATTAAATATTATTATATATAACATATGAATAATATGTTATATATATAACTATTATATATAATAATAATATATAACATCTAAATAAATATGTTATATATAACTATATACATATGTATATATACTTATAATTTATATATAATAATAATATATAGTATACATATACTGTATTTAATATACTGTATTTATACAATATATTAAATATAATATCTATTATATATTATAGATATACATATATATATACATATATATAAATACATATATATACATATAGGTATACATATAGGTATATATATAAATACTTATATATTAGGGTTAGGGGGTATACCCACTGGTAGGGGGGTCCCACGTGTCGTCGACGATGGGAGGACGGCGACGGAGCTGGCCGGAGACGGCCGGAGGAGCGGCAACAGCAGCAGTGGCTGCTAGCAGCAGCAGCAGCAGCTTGTGGGAGCTACGACGGCGGCTGCGGCGGAGTAGGCGGCAGTGCAGGGTGGGGGAACGGCAGAGGGAGGAGTGGCGGTCAGGTTGGTGGTGGTGGCGGAGGTCCACGACGGCGGTGGTGGAGGCTGGAGGCCGTCGGAGGTGGAGGTGGTGGTGTAGTCGAGAGTTGGGCCGGGGCACTGTGGAGGTGAGGGCGGCCGGAGGGAGCGTCGTGGGGCGGTGAGGGGGTGGTCGTCGGAGAGAGGAGGTCGGGGCGAGTCGGGTGGTGGGGTTGGTGGCGGTGCACGGTGGCAGGAGGTGGTGGTGGAAGTGGTTCGGATGGTGGTGGCAGTGGGTGGTGGTGTTGGGGGTTTGGGGTTGCGGGGGCTGTGGCCGGCGGAGCAGGGTGGTGCAGGCGGTGGGGCTTGGCCGGAGGGGAGAGGGGGTCAGGGCGGAGGGTTGGCCGGAGTTGGGTTGCCGGCGGTGGTCGGAGGGGAGAGCTGTGGAGTTTGAAAGGGGAGAAGGTTCGGGTTTATATAGGGTTTGGGTGAATGGCATTTTCGTAAATATTGGGAAATTCAGGGTTATTTTGGTAATTCAGGTTTTTGGGATATTTCTCCTGGATTTTTCTGGGTGTTTTGGGTGGGTCCCATACACCTATTCACTAACTAATAGGATTATGCCACCTTATATGCAATTTTGCATAAAAACCCCTAACTTTTCATAATTTGCATAAAAGCATGAAATTGATATTTCGCGTAATTCCGTAATTTATCTGATTTTAAATACTGATTCCCCGAAATACTAAATTGTACAAAAATGGGGGAAATAGCTGGGGAAAATGTTTTGGACAGTGTGGGGTGAGTCTAGGCAGAGGCAGGGTCTGATTTCTGAGTGATACAGATCATCGTATTTATTATTTAATAAATACTGCGCACGGTGTTCACTAATTATTTAGGGGCAGTTAGGGTCATAATTTTTCTACGGTGTCAATACGATAATTATAATACAATTAGAGTAGAATATTATCGTATTTTTGTTTGGGCAAAACAGGTGCCTACAGGTCCTCAAATCTCTAGGGGTACAGAGATAGGTAAAGAGCAAAATTTTTAATAAAAAATAAATACGTACGTCTGTAACGATATTTGTGCGACTAAAACGATGTACCAAACAAGATTTCTGGGAGTTGTACAAAATACAGGAAAAGTAGTCTAACAAGTCTAGGGCAGGTATGTGGAATTTGTTTAGGGTTAACAGCTAGTGTAATGCCCTAATTAATTATGTAATGAACAGGTGCACAATCAACAGAATATATAATAAATAAATTTTTAAAAAGTTGCAATAATTCTAATTAGTCTAAACTAATCCTAAATTACTGAAATCTGGTCGCGGGAGTTTACAATCTACCCTCCTTAGAATATTTCGTCCTCGAAATAAAACAACCATGTAATGAGTATGAAAGATTAATTAAGACATATGAGGCTTAATGAAAATTGAGTTTAAAATATTGGACATACCCTGGTTTGGAAATAGATGGGGATAACACTGTCGAATATCCTCTTCTCGTTCCCAGGTGGATTCACCTGGTGCATGATGTCTCCATGCAATACGAACGAGAGGAATAGTCTGGCCTCGCAACACCTTCTCGCTACGGTCTAAGATCTCTACAGGTTCCTCCTGGTACGATAAACTCGGCCCGATGGTGATCTCTGAATAGTCCAACACATGACTCGGGTCTGGAATGTACCTCCTTAGCTGAGATACATGGAAGACGTCATGTACTCCCTCTAAAGTCTGAGGTAGATCTAGTCTGTAAGCAACTTCTTCGATGCGATCTAGCACATCGAAGGGTCCAATGTACCTTGGACTCAGCTTTCCTCTTCCTCCAAATCTGATAGTTCCTCGGGTAGGTGAGATCTTCAAGAACACATGCTCTCCCACTTGGAACTCTAGAGGTCGTCGATGAATGTTGGCTCAGTGCTTCTGTCTGTCTTGTGCAGCTCGTAGGTGTCCCTGGATCTTCTTTACCTTCTCCACCGTACGAATAATCAATTCTGGTCCCAAGATCTGTCTCTCGCCAATATCTCTCCAGCATACTGGGGAACGACATTTCCTTCCATACAAAGCTTCAAAGGGAGTCATTTGTATGCTCGCTTGATAGCTGTTGTTGTAGGAAAATTCCACCAGGTGTAGATGATCTTCCTATGATCCGCTAAAGTCAAGCATGCAGGCTCTCAGCATATCTTCAAGTGTCTGGATGGTGTGCTCTGACTGGCCATCTGTCTGCGGATGATACGAGGTGCTGAACTTGAGGCGGGTACCAAGACTTTCTTGCATACTTCGCCAAAAGTAAGATGTAAACCTCGTATCCCTGTCAGATATTATGCTGACTGGTACTCCGTGTAGACGCACGATCTTCTTCATGTACATGTTCGCCAAAACTTATGTAGATTGTCCGACTCTGAAAGGTAGGAAATGAGCAGCCTTTGTGAGTCTATCTACAATTACCCATACAGCATTACGACCACTAGGACTTCTTGGGAAGCCCGTAACAAAGTCCATCGTAATATGTTCCCATTTCCACTAGGGTATTGGGAGGGGTTGAAGTAAACCGGCAGACCTCTGATGCTCAGCCTTGACTTGATGACACACCAGGCATTTAGCCACAAAGCGTGCTATCTCCCGCTTCATTCCATGCCACCAATAATATTGTCGCAGATCTCTGTACATCTTTGTGCCTCCTGGATGTATAGAGTATGTTGATCTATGAGCTTCTGACATCAGCTCATTACGAAGTTCTCCATTTGGAATATAAAGACGATCACCACATCTTAGAGTCCCATCTTCGTGTATGCGACATCCTGTCTGAATTCCAGCCTCTGTTCTTTGTCGAAGCCTCTGAAATCTTGAATATGTTGGTAGAGCAGCTTTGATTCTTTCGACCAAGGTTGATTGCAGTTGGTAGTTTGATAGTTGGCCATCAAGTCCTGGCATAATGACCTCTATTCCCAACTTTTCAAGATCTCTCAGTAGACCTGGTTGGGTGATCATAAAGAATGTCGAGGGTCTTCTGCTTAGAGCATCAGCTACCACATTAGCTTTCCCAGGATGGTACTGCAGATCAATCTCAAAATCCGTCATCACTTTGAGCCATCGTCTTTGCCTCAGATTTAAGTCTTTCTGAGTGTAGACATATTTTAAGCTCTTGTGATCGGTGAAAATCTCCACTCGTTCACCGTATAGATAGTGTCTCCATAGTTTCAGGGCAAAAATGACTGCAGCAAGCTCCAGGTTGTGAGTGGGGTAATTCTTCTCATGAGTCCTCAGCTGTCTTGAGACATAAGCTACAACCTTCCCATGTTGCATTAGGACACAACCAAATCTTTTCCCGGATGCATCGCTATAGATTACGAAACCTCCAGATCCAGATGGTATAGTCAAGATGGGGGCTGTAGTCAGACGCTTCTTCAATTCATCAAAAGCTTTCTGACATTCTTCAGTCCATATGAACTCCTGGTCCTTGCGGGTAAGACGGGTAATCGGCTCCGCGATTCTTGTAAAGTTTTCTACGAACCTCCGGTAATATCCGGCAAGTCCTAGAAAGCTTCTCACCTCTGAGACGTTGGTAGGGGTTGGCTATGTCTCGACAGATGAGATCTTTGCTGGGTCCACCGAGATGCCTTCTCCTATGATCACATGTCCAAGAAAAGTGACACAATCAAGGAAGAATTCACACTTGCTCATCTTAGCATAAAGGCTTTCTCGTCTCAGCGTCTCTAGCACCAGTCTCAAGTGCTCTTCATGCTCCTTGTGGCTCTTTGAATAGACCAGAATGTCGTCGATGAAGACTACCACGAACTGGTCCAGATATTGATGGAAGACTCTGTTCATCAGGTTCATGAATACGGCAGGTGCATTAGTTAGTCCAAAAGGCA
Organism: Iris macrosiphon; assembly: GCA_036927795.1. Taxonomy (NCBI): domain Eukaryota; kingdom Viridiplantae; phylum Streptophyta; class Magnoliopsida; order Asparagales; family Iridaceae; genus Iris; species Iris macrosiphon. The sequence continues at coordinate 156,128,185 of JAYESA010000005.1, forward strand.
TCACCAGGAACTCGTAATGACCATAACGAGTTCTGAATGCTGTCTTTGGAATGTCTTCTCTCCGTACCTTGACCTGATGATAGCCTGATCTCAAGTCTATTTTTGAGAATACCACGGCTCCTGTCAGTTAATCGAACAGGTCGTCAATCCGCGGTAAGGGGTACTTATTTTTGATTGTCAGAGCGTTGAGGGCTCTGTAATCAATACACATGCGATATGTTCCGTCCTTCTTTGGTACAAACAGCACCGGTGCTCCCCAGGGTGATGCACTAGGATGAACAAATCCCTTGATCTGTAGTTCCTCTAGTTGAAGCTTCAGCTCGTCAAACTCCTTCTTCGCCAGTCGATACACATTGGAGGATACTGGTGCAGCTCCAGGTATCAGCTCAATAATGAACTCTACTTCTCTGTCAGGCGGTAGGCCTGGTAATTCTTCTGGAAATACGTCTGCGAATTCTGCTACAATAGATGGGAGAGCTGTCTCCATCGTCATGTAAGCTCTAGGTGTCTGGCCTACTCCTTGCTCGATGGTGCCTCGAACGTATTCGAACTCCGGGTGATCTGGAGGTCTAAAGATAACACTTCCTTTTCGGCAGTCTAGGACAGCATTATTCTGGCTTAGCCAGACCATGTCTAAGACCACGTCAAAATTTGGCATTGGAAGTACCAAAAATCGTGCTCTTAGTCCTTTACTACAAACGACTACCGGGCATGTTTCAATAATATTGGTAACTGGAATAATGCCTCCTCCAGTAAGTATCTTCCAACACTTAGGTAGTGGGGAAGTGGATAGTTTGTGCATGGCTATGAAGTTACTAGATATAAAAGACAAAGTAGTCCCGGAATCGAATAATGCGGTTGCAGGTAATGATGCAACTAAAATGATACCTGAAATGGTTTCTCCTTCTGGCTCTTCTGCAACTGCAGCTAAAGTAAAGGCCTGCCCGTGCCTTTGCCCTCCAGATTGTTGTCTAGCCTTGAACTGGGCTTCCTGTGTAGGCAGGGGTGCTCCTCTCTGATATTCCCAGATGTTGAGGGTAGCATCTTCTGGGCTTGTGCTCCTGGCTTCTGCCCTTGCTGAGGTGCTGCATCTCTGCATTATGGGCAGTCTCTGGCCATATGATTTTTAGCTCCACATAGCAAGCATAATCCTAGCTTCTTTCTGCAGTCATTGGCAAAATGCCCCTTCTTGCCACAAAAGTGACAAGTCGGGAGCTCCTTCTTCTGATAGGGTCCCATCATCTGTTGCGTCTGATATTATGGACGACGGATAAGTCCTCCTGCTCCTTGCTGGTTTTTGGCCGGGAAGGTTGGATTCGGGCGTCTTGTTCCACGGCCAATTGCTTCTTGCACCCTTGCTTCTGTAAGAACCTCCTCGTAGGAGATCCTTGACTGCGCCGTCGTATATCTCTGGAGCTCTGGGGTGAGGCCGCGGTGGAATCTCTTGGCCTTCTTCAGCTCGTTCGGTATCAGCATGTCACCGAATCGACCCAGTCGGCAGAATTCTGCATCGTAGGCATCGACGGACATATTCCCTTGTTCCAGGTGCAGGAACTGAGAATATAGAGCATCTTGGACTGTTGCGGGGAAGTACTTGGCATTGAAGTGCTCCAAGAATTATTTCCAGGTCTGGTCCTTGCCGACACTACGCTCTATGGATTCCCACCAGTGATGGGCGTTGCCAAGGAGTTGGGCCCTCACGGCAGTCATCCATAGGTCGGGGTTGAGTTGTGAGCCTTCTAGCAATATTTCGGTGTTGGAGATCCAGTCAGAAATCTCCTCTGGGGTTTCGCTGCCTTTAAAGGTCCTCGGGCTCATCTGGTGGAAACCTTTGATTGTGCCCACTGGTTGGACAGGTGCTGGTGCCGGGGCAGTGGTTCTCTCCAAGGCCGTCATCAAAGTCTGTCGCAGAGCTTCAGTCTGTTGCCATTGAGACTGTCTCAGGGCTTCAGTCTGTTGCCACTGGGTCTGCAACATAGTTTGGAGGAACTGGAACATTTGAGACTGTCCCTCAGGTTGTGGCATCAAAGCAGGAAAGGTTGGAGGTGGTGGCAAAGGTGTCTCCGCCTGTGGTGTTGGTGTTGTCTCCTGGCTAGAATTCTGATGATTGTACGGGGTTTTTTGGACACTTGGCGAAGGGTCTGTTGCTTGGTCAGCCCCATTATTCGCAGGTTTCCTGGGTATGTCCATATTTCGGAAGAAAATTGAATAATTAGAAAACACAAAGGAGATAATGAATGATAATCAAGCAAGATGCATTCATAAAAATATTTAAGGATGGTGTCAGTGTGGATGAGACCTAGTGTTTCTATCCTATTGCAGGCTTGCTGGGCATGTCATCATACCACTAGCAATGAAAACTAGACCTGCATGGGCCACCACTAAAACCGTGTCACGCCCCAGTCCCAAAATGTCAGAAACTAGGCCACGTGTCACTGGCCAGCTAACACGTCACTAAGGGCTTAATCCATTTTGAATAGACCCAACGGAACGTGCTATGCTGTCCTAAAATACTACATGTAAAACATAGTCAAATCTATCTCATCCACAACAAAATATCAGAAAAGCAAGTGTTGAATATATATATAACTGAGTCTGATACAGTACACAACTGGTGAGAATATAAGCCTACTACAAAAACTGATAATAGCGCAGAAAAATCAGATAGACTAAGCAGCGTCTATCTGAGAAAAACATCTCCATCTCCAGGTGGCAGGCCTCTAGGGTCAAGCATACTCTGAGGGTGTCTCCTCGAGCTCCTCCTCGGTAGCACATCTGGCCTCCTGATCAGGGCCGTACACAGTGGGGTAGAAAGCCTCGTCTATATCTGGCAGGGAACCAGGTCCTCAGTGGGACATAACAAGATACAGAAAATGACATGCCATGTATGTAAATACTGAATAAAGAAAATAAATACAGGGTGCTAACCATTCTAAGTGAAATGCAAGTAAAGACCTTGTAGTACGCATGGGAATGTGTAGACTAGACATACGCTGACGTAATTCACCAATCGTGGTGACTGGTTAGTATATGTGTCGTATGCCCCCTGACTCAAGGGCACTCTGCAATCGACCATCACTGGTACGAAGGTATAAAACCTTTATGGAGGGGGTGTCCCATACGTCTACTAGTTATCTTTCCCATCCAATGAAACTAAATGTCAAGTCGTAATTTCCTGATTTTATACTAAGCCGTGATGCGGTCACACGTACTGGTAGCAAATCAAATACGTAGCTCGCATCCCGATATGCATTGCAACCTTGTTGCGTGTTCCCGTGATAGGATCTAGGAGAATATCAGGATACTCTCACAGCAATTGGTGAGTCTGTAAGACTAAGTTAATTATGCTAATGTCAACGTATCAGTTGACTGTACCCAAGGCAGTCTGGGTAATCATTGTTATAAGAAATTCAGGAACAAGTAGATACCAATAATTAAATTTAAACAGTAACTTGGCAAGGTATACTTGCCTACTCCCTGATAGTATTGATAACCTGATCTCAGGTTTGGAGGTGCATGTGACAGGGGGTCACTGGCTGTGCTGGAGTTGGTTTCTGTTAAAACAGACAGGGTTCGTAAATATTATGGTTGTAATATAAAGCATACATATATACACATATATAATATAGATATATATATAGTATGTATATATATAGATATAGTATGTATATATATAGATATAGTATATATATAGCAGTATATATAGCATATAAAGAATAGAAAAAAATACAGGTGTATATATAGAAATTTTAATAGTAGCAGGGTATATCCACTGCTATATATAATATATATAGATAAATATGAATTGACTGTGCAGGAATGTAAATATATTTTATATAGTACATAATATAGATAATATATATATATATATATATATATATATATATATATATATATATATATATATATATATATATATATAATAAATTGAAGGAAAGTGCGAGAAATGTAAATTTACATATATATAAGCTGTATTATCCAGCAATAGATAGTATAAATATATATATATAATATATGTACTGTATATCCAGTACTATGATATTAATTATATATAATAATATATATATAAATAAGTGCATATAAATAAATAAATAAAAGAAAATGCATAGTATATATATTCATACATATATAAATATAACAGTAATAATATAACATATATATAATATGATATATATAAACATAACATTTATATAAATATATGAATACATATATTTATATATATTACATATATATAATTATATAAGTAAAACAGAATTAAAAATGCATATATACATATTAAATATTATTATATATAACATATGAATAATATGTTATATATATAACTATTATATATAATAATAATATATAACATCTAAATAAATATGTTATATATAACTATATACATATGTATATATACTTATATTTTATATATAATATTAATATATAGTATACATATACTGTATTTAATATACTGTATTTATACAGTATATTAAATATAATATCTATTATATATTATAGATATACATATATATATACATATATATATACATATATATACAAATAGGTATACATATAGGTGTATATATAAATACTTATATATTAGGGTTAGGGGGTATACCCACTGGCAGGTGGGTCCCACGTGTCATCGACGCGGAGGGAGGACGGCGGCGGAGCTGGCCGGAGACGGCCGGAGGAGCGACAACAGCAGCAGTGGCTGCTAGCAGCAGCAGCAGCAGCTTGTGGGAGCTACGGCGGCGGCTGCGGCGGAGTAGGCGGCGGTGCAGGGTGGGGGAACGGCGGAGGGAGGAGTGGCGGTCAGGTTAGTGGTGGTGGCGGAGGTCCACGACGGCGGTGGTGGAGGCTGGAGGCCGTAGGAGGTGGAGGTGGTGGTATAGTCGAGAGTTGGGCCGGGGCACTGTGGAGGTGAGGGCGGCCGGAGGGAGCGTCGTGGGGCGGTGAGGGGGTGGTCGTCGGAGAGAGGAGGTCGGGGCGAGTCGGGTGGTGGGGTTGGTGGCAGTGCACGGTGGCCGGAGGTGGTGGTGGAAGTGGTTCGGGTGGTGGTGGCAGTGGGTGGTGATGTTGGGGGTTTGGGGTTGCGGGGGCTGTGGCCGGCGGAGCAGGGTGGTGCAGGCGGTGGGGCTTGGCCGGAGGGGAGAGGGGGTCAGGGCGGAGGGTTGGCCGGAGTTGGGTGGCCGGCGGTGGTCGGAGGGGAGAGCTGTAGAGTTTGAAAGGGGAGAGGGTTAGGGTTTATATAGGGTTTGGGTGAATGGCATTTTCGTAAATATTTGGAAATTCAGGGTTATTTTGGTAATTCAGGTTTTTGGATATTTCTCCTGGATTTTTTTGGGTGTTTTGGGTGGGTCCCATACACCTATTCACTAACCAATAGGATTATGCCACCTTATATGCAATTTTGCATAAAAACCCCTAACTTTTCATAATTTGCATAAAAGCATGAAATTGGTATTTCGCGTAATTCCGCAATTTACCTGATTTTAAATACTGATTCCCTGAAATACTAAATTGTACAAAAATGGGGGAAATAGCTGGGGAAAATGTTTTGGACAGTGTGGGGTGAGTCTAGGCAGAGGCAGGGTCTGATTTCTGAGTGATACAGATCATCGTATTTATTATTTAATAAATACTGCGCATGGTGTTCACTAATTATTTAGGGACAGTTAGGGTCATAATTTCTCTACGGTGTCAATACGATAATTGTAATACAATTAGAGTAGAATATTATCGTATTTTTGTTTGGGCAAAACAGGTGCCTACAGGTCCTCAAATCTCTAGGGGTACAGAGATGGGTAAAGAGCAGAATTTTTAATAGGAAATAAATACGTACGTCTGTAACGATATTTGTGCGACTAAAACGATGTACCAAAAAAGGTTTCTCGGAGTTGCACAAAATATAGGAAAAGTAGTCTAACAAGTCTAGGGCAGGTATGTGGAATTTGTTTAGGGTTAACAGCTAGTGTAATGCCCTAATTAATTGTGTAATAAACAGGTGCACAATCAACAGAATATATAATAAATAAATTTTTAAAAAATTGCAATAATTCTAATTAGTCTAAACTAATCCTAAATTACTGAAATCTGGTCGAGGGAGTTTACAGTAGTAGTGTGGTAGTAAAATATTATAAGCATTAAGAGGCTAGTGTCCTAGAACATTAAGGGCATATGTGGTGTAGTTAGTAAACTAGTGTTACGATATCGGGAGTACTAGTATTTCTATATCAGGGATTAGTTGAGTAATGTGCTATTAATAGTAAGTACCTTGGATGATAGATTGGTGTATCAGTTGATATTGATAGGAAAGCATTTGGAAGTAATTGTGCAAGTAATCCAGGCTATAGAGGAGAGAGACAATATATATATATATATATATATATATATATATATATATATATATATATATATATATATATATATATATATATATATATATATATATATATATATATATAAGTAAGTTTAGCAGGTATAGTACCTTGCTAATTTTGAGTATAGAGGTCGTATGTATCAAAGAATAGTACGAGGGGGTATATGTATACCAGTGAGATATCAGGGTGTTATAATGGCTAGAAGGTAATTGTGTATTTATTGTGATACTAAGGTATAAATGAGAACCTTGGGGTGATTAACAAGTATTAGAGAATGAGTTACACCAAGTATCAGATAGAAGGAGTACCCTAGTAACAAGAGCTGGAGTATCTCAAGTATTATGAAAGTTTAGGCACAAGCATTTAGTATAATAATATAGAGGAGAGACATGAGTAAACTTGGCATGAGGATGTCATCTAAAAAGCATATAAGAGATGGTGCTTTGTGTAAATAGTAACAAGATTTGAGTAAGACATCTTATTGGGAGTATTTAAGTTGGACAAGGGTGTGCTAATAAAACACATGATTGAAAAAGTATACCAGTGTTCCTTACAAGAGAATGGTTGAGAAATTTTGGTGATTACTAGAATTAAAAAAGATAAAGAAGGTAGTATCTTAGTAGTATTTTGTATAGTATCCTAGGTAGCCAGTGCCAGTGAGTTAAGCATGTCCATGACCTAGAACTATAGTATATCACTAGTATTTTGTAACCCTCAGTATTAAAAATATTTTAACTAGGTTGATGATTAGTGAATGCTTAGTGTGATGGAATATCCCACAGATGGCCTAGTAGATTATCCCGTACCAGTAGAGGAAGACATCCAGCAGGACAGTGACTGAAATTTATGATAATGAGAGTATGATTTTTCTCTTTTAGGAGAATGGTAGGATTGTATGATAGGACTATTTTAGACTATGATTGATGGGGGTTTGACATTAGTAAAAATTTATATGACTGGCCTAAGAGAGAGCAGTGACAGTTTTAATTTCGAAGATAAATTTTTTTATGGTGGGTAGGATTATCACCCTCACATTTTTATTTAAGGATAGTTTGGTAATTGATATGGATATCTTAATTTTAGGATATATTATATTTAAATATTATGCATGTGTTATTAAATAATTATTGTATTATTATCGATTGTTAGTTGTAGATGTATTTTGGACTTGTGTAGTGGACCTAACCCATTTATTAGTTGTATGAACCCAATATTTTAGATGAGTTTATATTTAGCCCATGAATTAGGCCCATAGATTAGGAGGTTGGATTAATTAGTGAAACCATTAGACTAGAACCTTTCCTCCTTAATTAATTTCTTCATGAGAGGCCCCAAGGGGTGTTTTGATCATTTTATGTTGCTTGGAAGAGGGTTTATGACCACCCATTAGAGGAGGAGAGAGAGTGTCTATTATTTTATTTTTTATTCCAATTAGATCTATATTTTTTCCCCCTTTCTAATTCCTTCATTCCCTCATAATTACTTCACAAATTTCTTCCTAAATTCCTTCTCTATTCATCAATTGGGGATTTTATATCAAGGATCTACAAGAAGAAAGCAATAAGCAAGAAGGAGGAGGCCAAGATCTACAAGGAGAGGAGCGACTTTGCATTTGGGGACTTTTTATTGGAAATTCATCTCCAATAGGTACATTTTAGTTTCTTCCCTTCTAGTAGACTCTAAATCTAATATTTAACCATAAGAAACCAAATCACATGCATAGGCTACCCATAGAAATTGGTTTTAGGTTCATCGGAGACCTACGGTTGAAGTTATGTGCATTTTGGTATCAATTTTGAGAGAATTTTGAGATTGGCACATGTGGTGTTTATCATATGGTCTAATAGATCAAATTAACATATGATTGCTTATTTGTGACTAGAGTCTTGTCCATAATTGGATACATGTAGGCCGTATCTCGCCAATTTGACAAAACGTGTTGATTTTGGGGGATTTTTTCCGATACGGGGTCTTGTGCATATCACATTGTGACACAGACATGTAGATGGTCTAATTACTATACGTATTATTCATATTTAGTGTATTAGACTTGCTCCAGACCTTCGGGATACATTTGGTTGTGTGGTGGAACCGTGTCGCAATCGTATCATAGAATAAGTATGATACGGGTGCGGTACAATCCACGTGTTTGCTTTATTGCCTCTTTTTTAGGTGTTTATATATGCATATGAGTTTATGTATATAAATAGATGTATATATGTAAGAGTGTATATATATATATATATATATATATATATATATTATATATATATATATATATATATATATATATATATATATATATATATATATATATGCAGAATTAGGTACAGGAGTATATATATGTATATATTCATTGGAGTGTGTGTGAGTTGATTTATATGCATATGTAAAGTTATATACATAGAGGTGTTTGTATATATGTATGTGTGATTGGTTGTATGTGTTGAGTGAGTGAGCAGTTTTGTGAGGGAGAGTAGTGGCAGTTCCTGCTCAGTTTCATCGACAAATAGGATGTGCAGCTCTTGCACAGTCCGAGCAAGAGGGTCGGGCATTAGCAACAAGTCAAGGACACAGCAGCAAGTAACCTCAACTCGAACCATACAGTATTCCAAGAAGAGGAGCATCATTTTAGTGAGACTGTGCACCTCATGCATAGTGGCATTCACTCAAGCGCAGCAACTTCACATCAAGTATCAGTATCTGTTCAACAAGGGGGCTCGGGCTGAGGTGCAAGGCAGTGTGCACCTCAAAGCATAGTGCTCGTACAGCTCAACTGAAGGGGGATGCAGAGAGCAGTAGTATCAATTAAAGGGGTCTCGGGTAAGCTTTGAGCAGCTGCAACTGCACAGTGGATGCAGTATGCATCGGTGCACAATCAAAGGAGTGCAGCAACCAATACCATTTATCAGTGAGTTGCAAGCCTGCATCAGCTAACTGAAGCCAAGCAGTGTACAAAAATGCACAACACAAGGAGGCATAATAGTGAGCTCAGGTCACTGAGAGAGCTGTGTATGCAGTTGTAGTTGCCTCAAGGCTGAGGGATACTGCAACAGCTAGATGCAGTTTAGTAGCAGCCATCAGTGTGCTTAGGATTCTGCAGCAACTCTGAGCACAACAAGGGCACTAGAAATAGTAGACACTGAAGGGGGGAGCCATCAACACTGAGCACAGCAGCAGGGTCTAACTGAGAGCACTGAACATGCATTATGCAGCAACCTGCTGACTTAAGTAGCCTGCAGCAAAGTGAGGTAGTAGATGCTCTAGCAGGGTGCTCTGCAGTGTGCAGTGAGTGCACAAGATTGCTCGAGCATACTACTTAGTGAAGCAGTGCAACACAGCTCAGGCAGGAAGTCCCTGAGGTATCAGTATACAATATGGGACCCAATATCAGCAACTGTATATCAAGAGGTATCAAGCTAGGTAGCTACATTCAGGTATCAGTTAGCTAATAGTTTGTTAGTTGGGTTTAGGGTATATAAGGTATTGGTTGGCAGGGTGTTTCAGTATAGTTTCAGTCAGTTTCAATGAATAGTTAGTTAGTTGGTATCATTGGGTTAGATGGTTAGTCTTGAGCATTGGTTATAGTTAGCATATAATAGTTAAGTAGTTAGTACCTAGGTATTGTATTATATTGTAGTACTTAATATATAGTTAACTATAGATTTATGTATATATGTAGTATGGTAATGTATGTTAAATAGTTAGGTATATTAGCTATATGTAGATATGTAGGTAGTGTATTATGGATAGTTCTATAATTATTTTGATATCTATTTAAGTATATGGTATGTGTTTAGCATATAGTGTATTAGGGTCTATATGGGTATTAGCTATGTAGAGGTTTTGGATTACCTTGGGATACCAAGGTAATACAAAGGTATGGGTCGATAACTCAAGGTATTGGATTTAAGTATCGGATAGGTGTGGGGTAGTGTGATACGCATTAGTGCAAGGCTAAGGTATCCTATATTGCTTTGATTTACTATGATACTATAAATATTGACTTGTATATATATATATATATATATATATATATATATATATATATATATATATATATATATATATATATATATATATATAAACTACTATTTTCATATGCGGAAACTTGCGTATCTTAGGATACAGCTTTTGAGTATCTTTTAGCATCTTAGATTAGTTTGTATAGCTTAGTTTCATAGTGTATCAACTTAGTGACCTAGTGTTAGACTCTTGCAACCAAGAACTTAGACGAGTTGACTTAGAAATGGCTTTGTGACCTAGAATTGCATCAACTTAATTTATTTCTATTCCAGAACTTTGTATTGATACAATATACCATATATAGGTTGTGTGACACCAGCTTGGGCGTCGAGAGACACACCTTGCTCAGGACTTCAGGCGAGTACATTTCTCTAATAGTTTTCAATTCATAATATTGCATATATGCATGTTTTAGAATTGTATACTTGATCCCGACACAGTAATTTCACGGACTGGCACTACATGGATCCCATCAGGAGATATTATCCCCTACCGTGTTCTGCGAGTACTCGTGTACATATATCTCATCGTGTATATTGGGTATTAATTTATATTTCATGTTCACACACTGCTCGTGTGCAGTGTGCTTATTCGTGTACACCCACTGCTCTTGTTCAGTGGCTATTATATTCGTATATACCTACTACTCGTGTTCGGTGGTTATATTTCGTGTTCATAGCAAGTTGTGATTGGATCCATCGGTATTAGTTAGGGGTGGGAGAGTAGAAGTTGATTATGTGATCAAAGCCCCATTGTTACATCGTGTATATTATGGTTATATACCTCACTTGTAATCGTCTTACCTGATCATGTTCACCCAAACTGATCACATAATGAACTTGTATTATGAGGCATATTAGTTTAGATTACAGTTACTTTATCATATTGCAGATATTCATATTATTGATCTATATTCTCCTACATTACATGTATATCTTGTCTATTCATTCATATGGTAGTGATCTTGTATTTTACTTCTATTATCTGTTTATATGCTCGATTATGTTATTGAAACTGCTTTCACAGGTATGTACTTCGCTCCAATCCTAACTAGATATTTTTTTCAGATGATTGGCTTATAGAGTAGTGTCCCACATTCTACGAACTTCAGGACGGGTATCTTTAGAGGATCCTTTGGTAGACCAGGATGGCTAAGTTGCCGAGCCCGAGGAGGTCTAGTTTATTTGTGTTGGACTTGTATTAGATTCTACTATTGAGATTCATTGGCATGTATATTATTTTATATTGTGGATTGTATCATATTATTTCTTTCGTTATTCCATTCGTGCTTATTCTTTCTTAGTTTGCTTTGTGATTGAGTTAGTTATTATGAGATACCATATTGTTCCTCCTTTTGGAGTTGAGATGATTGATAGGTACCATATTATATTGTTGAGATGTTAGATAGTTAGAAATGGCCCAGACAGCGTTCTACCATCGATTCTGTGGCGTAGGCTGGGCGTAACCACGCACTCGTGCCCGAATATCCGGGTACGAGTCATGACATAGAGTCATTCTCTTCAAATAGGACATCAGTTGGAGTAGGTCTTTGATAGTAATACTTCATTAAGTTAGGTTTACCATATTTCATTGCCTGAATTTGAGGATTATTTATTTTAGCCTCAGCAAAAGATTTTTGAAGATGCTCAATCTGATAGGGATTAATTTCTTCATCAAGCATGTAATCTAATGGCATAGTTATTATTCTCTTGTTATGTTTCTGTTATGGTTTTATTATGATAAAAGTTGTTGCCTTAGTTAACTACGATAGAGTTAGGACTTGTCAAAGCGATGTGTCTTCAACCTAGTGGGACGGCATCAAAGTCACTTTGCCTTGTTATACCGAGATGGCAGTTGATGGCATAAATCGTTGACAGCCATGCTAGGCTTTTACTATCCTTAGATATATCTGAAACTACTTGAGTAGTTAAGTAAGACAATAGAGTTTTCATAATAATTACTATTAAAAGTTTTATAACTTGATTATAATAACCTTGTCATTATGCATGCAAGTGATAGAAGTATAACCTCATTATGCTGATGAGTAAAGAATTAGCAATTAGTTTTAATAAGAAACCCTTATTAAGGTAAATCTATTAAGAATGCTCAAAATTTTGAGTATCCCTCTGAATTAGAGGAACTAAACAAATGGACAATTCCAAAAGTAAAGCCAAAAAATTTTACCAAATTGGTACTTTTGACTTTAAATCATCTATTTCTATTAAGACAATGGAAAGAACTATTTCTGTTAATAACACATAATACTCCTTTAAGCTAATAAGTGAAGAGGATATTGGGCATATTCGTGATGCCTATAATTACATTTATATTGGACTAATACAGGTTATATTTAAACCTTTAACATTATTAGGATTAAATGCATCCATAATGACATCTCTTAGAGATGCAAGATGTTTAGATTAGAGTCAATCCCTAATGGGAGTGATGCAAACTAGCCTTTGTCATGGCCCAGTCTATTTTAATGTTTATCCAAATTTAACTATGTCAATGACAGACACTCATTTATTCGAATCTATAACTCTTAATTTAAAAACATATGGTTATAATTTCCTTCCTGGATCTGAATCTATAGCAGTAATATATAGGATTAATTATAAGGTAATGAATATCATTGCCCCGAATGCAAAGCATATTACCAAACCTGGTAAAACTACTTTGGTAGAAACAAATTTATTGACATCCAAGTAGCCACGAATAGAATAATTTGATGGGATAAAATTAATTTTCCAAAAGAATGGGTTCTGAGTCAAGCTGTGTTACCACAACCAATTATGGACACAGATATTGATCAGATAATTCAGACTCGTGATGGAGAAGTCGAAGTAAGATTGGCTCTGCATGATATTTTTTGACTATCCATATCAAGTTGAAAACCATTACCTTCTTCTATAGGGTCAACTTCTACTAATAAAGAAGAAGTAAATAAAATCAGAATCACAGATGATGCAATATCACATCCCTTATATAAGGAAAAGAGCAAAATAGGCTCACCGACAATGTCGAAAATAGAATTTACTTCTATTTAATGGGTTTTACAACCAATCAAGAAACATGGGACATTTTTAATAGGATGTACTACGAAAATGTTGAATTTAGAAAATGGTTTGAAAAAACCTATTATATTAAAGAAAGGTATAAATTAAAAGATGAATTCTATAATCATCTAGAAAAGATAAGGAGGATAATACCTTTCGCTGATTGGTTTATCCATAATTATGTGGATATAGAATTGACACAAATTAATGTGTTAGAGGAACATTATAAAGTTTGGAATACTGATACAGGATCAAGTAGCGGTATAACCAGATTAAGGTATCCCCCAAATGAGTCAATTAAATTCACTGTCAAAACTATGACAAAAAATTGATGTCGCTTCTTTTGTCAAAATAATTGACAGTAAGAAAACAGTTATTAAAGAATAACAAAAAGTCTTACGGCAGAATAATTATGCAAATATTTTTATCCAAGTTATGGGTAAATAATTAACCAAAATTGAATATGTTTTAGATAAATTATTGTAGAAATTAAGTACAATAAAATATTTGGATCTTTCAGGAAAATTGTCTTTAAAGGAGACTACTAATATCTCTTTAAAGCCTTCTACTGAGGTAAAAGAATTTAAAGTTACTAAAACCCTTGAAGTAACTAAAGAAGATATTAAAGAGATAATAGCTCAGTTTAAAAAAAGTAAGCTTCAAACTATCAATGCTAAAGAAAAAAAAATTGAAAGAGCTAATAGCTTATGCAAAGAAAACATTTGCTACTATAAGTAATAACACTAATAAAAATAAATTTTCCATTGATAATCTTTCTCAAAGCATTCAGGTTATTAATGGACAATCATCAAATTCTACTTTTGAAGTATCAGAAGATGATCAGCAAATTGAGGAGCCAATTGATGAACAAATTAATCCCCATCAGATTGAGCATCTTCAAAAATCTTTTGTTGAGCCTAAAATAAATAATCCTCAAATTCAGGGAATGAAATATGGTAAACCTAACTTAATGAAGTATTACTATCAAAGACCTAAACCTACTGATGTCCTATTTGAAGAGAATGACTCTATAATCCAGAATCATTACAGTGGTAAAAAAATCTATGAATGAGACATATATGGTCTTACTGATAAACAAATTCATGATCAGTTACATCGAATGATGATGTATTCTAATGTTGTTAGGGCTGTTGGAAATTTCGATAAAGACACTGCCCAATTCATTACTTGTGGTTTTATCGGCATTCTAAGGGGTTGGTGGACTAATTGTCTAACTGATTCCTAGAGGCATGAAGTTAAATGCCATAAAAACAAAGACGAATCTAGAAAATAATACTCAGACTACTAAGTCTGATGTAGTATACACATTGATTATTATAATCTCGGAACACTTTATAGGAGGAATCTTCGACCATGGAGAAAGAGTAAGAACTCTTCTTCAAAACTTAAGGTGTCCAACTCTTACTCACTTTAGATGGTATAAAGATACTTTCTTAAGTCGAGTAATGTTACTTGGTGATGCAAATGCTGCTCACTGGAAGTAGAAATTTATTGATGGACTCCCTAATCTCTTTGCAGAAGGAATAAGGCAAGGATTGAGGTATCAAAATAATGGTATTATTCCTTATGCTAATTACACTTATGGTAATTTAATTAATAAGTGTATTGAAGAAGGTCTAGCTTTATGTAATGATTTAAAGCTAAGACATCAATTGAAAACTCAGAGAATCTCTGAGAAAAGACAACTAGCAGAATTATGTGTCCAGTTTGCAATGGATACTTTCAAACCTCTTAATATAAAAGGGAAAAAGAAAGTAAAAGAATATAAAGATTATAAGAAGCCTTATAAAAGGAAAAATATCGTTTAAGAAGGCAAGATCCTACTGTTGGCAGTAAGAATAAAAAGAAGAAATCTTCTAATAAAAGTAATATTATAAAATATTATAAATATGGTAAATTAGGCCACTACGCTAATAAATATTACATTAAAAAGAAATTAGAAGAGATTGAAGATGCAGAGTTAAGAAAAACTCTTTATAAGTTGATGATTAATTCAGATTATGAAGAAAGTTCATCTAATAATGAAACTACTGATGATTCAGTTAATGAATGTGATGAGAATTGTAACTGTAACGAATGCGTTACAGATAAAGACATTAACTACTATAAATCTATAGTAGAAATGAATGGGTTATCAATAAATACCTTAATTCTTAATGAGAAAAAAGATATTACTGAAGCCCTATTAACTGATAATATCAGTCCAAAAATAAAAAATAGAATTATAGATGAACTTGGAGAAGAGTCAAAAAAAGGTAACTACACCTATTCATACTCCTATTGAAGCCTACAATATGGCTGAAGTAATTTCTAGATATAGAAGCAGACAAGTTAAACTGTTACTATATAGTAACTTCAGTCTGAAATAAAAACTTTAGAAGTTGAGATTAAAAATTTAAAATCTCATGACCAGCAAATCCAAAGGAGACTGGATAAGCTAGAACTCGATAATATATCTAGAAATACAGCCAAACTAATAGAAACTAGTGAATCCTCTGATAGCTCTTCTCATTTTAAAGAACAAGAGGGAGAAAATCAGTCTGTTCAAATAGAACAGGAACAAGAAGCAAGAAAAAATAATTTTCTACAAAAAATAGATTTATTTATTACCCATAAATGATATATTAAAATAAATTTACTCATTAATAATGAGTATTACGTAACCAATTTGATTGTACTTGTTTATAGTGGTGCAGATCTGAATTGTGTCAAGGAAGGAGTTGTTCCAATTAAATATTATGAAAGTACTACTCAGACACTTAGTGTTGCTAATAATAAAACATTAACTACCCCTTACAAAATTACAGATATAAATATTTTTAAGGATCATGTTTATATTCTTATACATCTAATAGTTGTAAATGAGATATCTTCGTATGTCATTTTAGGAACTCCATTCCTATAAAAACTCATGCCTATTAAAGAGATAAACAAGAAAGGAATTACAACTAGTTATAAAGGCAAAAGAATAACTTTTGAATTTATAACTAATCCAATTATAAAAATTCATACTGAAGGTTAATATAACTCCATTCCTAGATTAATTTCTTGAAAGAAAAATTTGCTCAGGTTAATATAACCCAGCAATTAAAACAATTAGAAATTCAACAAAAAATTAAACAAGTAGATGAAGATTTTAAGCTACACACTTGTAGTAATATCCCTAATGCTTTTTGGGATAGAAAACAACATATAGTTTCTCTTCCTTATAAAAAATCCTTTAATGAAAGGAATATTTCGACAAAGGCAAGACCTTGTCAAATGAATCAAGAATATCTTAAATTATGTAAAAAAGAAATCCAAGACTTATTGGATAAAAAACTAATTCATAATTCTTATTTTCCATGGAGTTGTACAACATTTTATGTTAATAATAATGCTGAAAAAGAAAGAGTGATACCTAGACTTGTTATTAATTATAAACCTTTAAATAATATTTTGAAGTGGATTCGTTATCCAATTCCAAATAAAAGGATCTACTCAATAGAGTGGCTAAAGCAAGAATTTATTCAAAATTTGACCTAAAATCAGGTTATTGGCAAATCCAAATTAATGAGAAAGATCAGTATAAGACTGCTTTTACTGTTCCTTTTGGCCATTATTAATGGAATGCTATGTCATTTGGTCTGAAGAATGCACCTTCAGAATTTTAAAATATTATGAATAAAATATTTATTCAATACTCTAATTTTATATTATCTTACATTGATGATATATTAATTTTCTCTAATACGATAGAAGAACACTTTAAACACCTTAATGTGTTTAAACACTTAGTCATTAAAAATGGCTTAGTAATTTCTGCCCCCAAAATAAAACTTTTTCAGCAAAAAATAAGATTTTTGGGACATAACATTGTGAATAACACAATAATTCTAATTGATAGAAGTATTGAATTTGCTTCTAAATTTCCTGATAAAATTACTGATAATAAACAGATACAACGATTTTTTGGTGCATTAAACTATGTATCCAAATTTTATAAAAATATCGCTGCTGATACAAAACTTTTGTATCAAAGATTACAAAAAAATCCTACTCCATGGACTAATGCACATACTGAAGTAGTAAAAACAATAAAACAGAAAGTAAAGAATTTACCCTGTTTACATTTAGCCAATGCTGAATTATTTAAAATTGTTGAAACTGATGCAAGTGAAATTGGTTATCATAAAATATTAAAATAATTAAATCCTAACATGAATAAAGAGATGTAAGTAAGATATCATTCAGAAAAATAGAATGATATTCAGATTAAATATTCAACTATTGAGAAAGAAATTTTTTCTATCATCCAATGTATTCATAAATTTCAAGATGATTTACTTAATAATTTTTTTTATTACTCATTGATTGTAGTTTTTCTAAGACTATCTTAGAAAAAAGATGTTAAAAATTTAGCATCTAAGCAAATTTGCTCGATGGCAAGCAGAATTAGCTATATTTGATTTTGATATTGAATATATTAAAGGAACTGATAATTCACTTCCTAATTTTTTAACTCATAAATTTTTGCAGGACTATGAGCCGAAGAGAGAAAGGAAAACAACCATGGGTTCCTAGACCTATGACCTCAGGCTCCAATGAGCTAAGGCATTATTCCAAGAAAACTGTTCTTGGAAAAGAAAAGACCTTTAATAGATGCATTCAGATTAAAGATCTAGAAGAAGCCAATGTTTCTTCATATAAACAAGCAGTTGAAGTTGAAACATTTTTTACTCAGAATAATTATTCTGAGGAAATTCTTCAATTAGAAAAATCAGATATCCCAATGATGGATGATCTATGAAAATTGAAGGAAAAATACTTGGAAAATTATATTTTTTCTATACAGGGTAAAGATCGAAATGTCTATGAAGGTATCATGTTGACAACAAAATCAGTCGAGATAGAATATTTCTATCAAAAGACAAAGAATTATCGCAGAGACATAAATTATAGAAAAATTATTATACGTCACATTATTACTCCTCAATCATGGGGACTTTACCATAATAGAACTAAATTACTAGTTCATCGGGATAAGAATATTAATATGCCCTATTCCTACTGGGATTACATTGAGGCTTTTACTAAAGTATTTTACTTTGATAATAGCAAACAAAAGCACTCATGGTTTGTGCGAATTTGTCCTGAAATTCTTAAACAGGACATTCCAGTATGGTTTATCCGTTGGTGGTTACAATTTGGTGCTACTTTAGAAATTTTACCACAATCTCTGCAAGAATTATTTGCAGCTTGGGCACAATCTTATCCTCTCTGTCAAAATGCTTACCAACTTTGGAGGGGGAGAGTACTATGTATTTTTTATCTATTTTGAAATCTTCTATATTTTTAAATGGATAATTAAATATGAATATAATCATTTGAATTTTCTCATTTTAGCTAGAAAATTTCTGATTAAGTGGTGGAATCGAATTAATGATAAAGAAAAGGTACAAATTATACAGAAATCTATTAAGGAAAATGAGATCCTTGTGGAAGCCAGGCTCAAAAGGAAAATAATTGAATATAGCCTTTTGAAGAAACTGAAGGAATCATTGAGAAGGCGAAATCCTCGAATTACTGAGAAAGAATTAAAAATAAAATGCCTTTAATATATGCAGACTCAGTTTGATTCAATCTTGAGACAGATGATATGTTTGTTAATTCCACTAAATTAGATAAGATGGTCGAAGACTATATTGAAGAAGACTTAGAAACCTTCTTCAAAAGGATGCATAAAAGAGTCACTACTCAATCATCAGATGAAGATGATGACGGGATATGAAATAATTATATCATATTGCCCGAATACAGGTGGCAACCATTTAATCGAAAGAATCTTTTTATTTTATTGGCGACAATGGTGGACCCCACAATAATTTACTTTCAGCGCAAGAGGAATCTCTTTATAAAGGAATCCCTTTATATTAGAGCCCACGCTACTATACTTTCAGCACAAATGCCTTTACGTGTCAAGAATGAAGAATAAAGTAAAGAGATAAAGATGATGGTGATGGGTACTTACCTTCACTCTGGATAAGAAAGAATTTCTCCAACCTGCAACTACAAGTCTTCTTACTTGTACCTGTCAGTTGTTAAGCTTATCACTGTAGGCAGTTTATAATATAAATAGAGGCTGAGACCTCTGCTTATGTATGTTTGGAAGTTTTATGTTCTGTTAAAGTGTGTTTGTGTGTTTTGAGTGTTGTTTTTCTTGTAAGCCTTCTAGTAATCAATAAAATTCAGTATTCCTCATAAAAGACTCTCTTCTCATCCTTTGTACAAGAGCCCTCTTCTTAGTTTCTACTTTTCTCTTTAATAACTTCTTTAGTTACTTTAGGAGTTTTAGTAACTTTAAATTATTTTACCTCAATAGGAGGCTTTAAAGAGATATTAGTAGTCTCCTTTAAAGAGAATTTTCCTGAAAGATCCAAATATTTTATTGTATTTAATTTTTGTAATAATTTATCTAAAGCATGTTCAATTCTGGTCAATTGTTGACCCATAACTTGGATAAAAATATTTGTATAATTATTTTGCCGTAAGACTTTTTGTAATTCTTTAATAACTGTTTTCTTACTGTCAATTATTTTGACAAAAAAAACGACATCAATTTTTTCTGTCATATTTTTTACTGTGAGTTTAATTGACTCATTTGGGGGATACATTAATCTAGTTATACCACTATTTGATCCTGTATCAGTGTGGACTAATTGTCTAACTGATACCCAGAGACTTGAAGTTTTAAATGCCGTAAAAACTGAGACGAATCTAGAAAATAATACTCAGACTACTAAGTCTGATGCAGTATACACATTGATTATTACAATCTTGGAACACTTTACAGGAGGAATCTTCGACCATGGAGAAAGAGTAAGAACTCTTCTTCAAAACTTAAGGTGTCCAACTCTTACTCACTTTAGATGGTATAAAGATACTTTCTTATATCGAGTAATGTTACTTGGTGATCCAAATGATGCTCACTGGAACACTCAAAATACACAAACACACTTCAACAGAACATAAAACTTCCAAATGTACATAAGCAGAGGTCTCAGCCTCTATTTATATTACAAACTTCCTACAGTGATAGGCTTAACAACTGACAGGTACAAGTAAGAAGACTGGCAGCTGCAGGTTGGAGAGATTCTTTCTTATCCTGAGTGAAGGTAAGTGCCCATCACCATCGTCTTTATCTCTTTACTTTATTCATCATTCTTGACATGTAAAGGCATTTGTGCCAAAAGTAGTGGCCTAATTTAGCTAAAAAAAATTCTGATTAAATGGTTGAATCGAATTAATGACATAAAGAAGGTACAAATTGTACAGAAATCTATTTAGGAAAATGATATCCTTGTGAAAGCCAAGCTCAAAAAGGAAATAATTGAAGATAGCCCTTTGAAGAAAATGAAGAATCATTGGTAACTCTAGTAGGAGTTCAATTTTGCTCAAATAACGGCAACAATATGTCACCAAATATAGCAATAAATGAATGTTGAAAGAAAAGTTGCCAGATTTTTCTTCTGGAAAAGTTGTGATTCAAATGCTAATGTCATGATCACTAAGATGAGGATATTAGCATTCTCATTCTTCTTTCTGAAGTGATGCGTAAGCTGACAAAATCCTCGAATTACTGAGAAAGAATTAAAAAAATAGCTTCAATATATACAGACTCAGTTTGATTCAATCTTTGAGACAGATGATATGTCTGTTAATTCCACTAAATCAGATAAGATGGCCGAAGACCATATTGAAGAAGACTCAGAAACCTTCTTCAAAAGGATGCATAAAAGAGTCACTACTCAATCATCAGATGAAGATGATGACGAGAATATGCAATAATTATATCATGTTGTCCGAATACAGGTGACAACCATTTAATTAAAAGAATCTCTTTATTCTGGTGGCGATAATGGTGGACCCCACGATAATTTACTTTTGGCGCAAGAGGAATCTCTTTTTAAAGGAATCCCTTTATGGTGGAGCCCACGTTACTATAGTTTTGGCACAAATGACTTTATGTGTCAAGAATGATGAATAAAGTAAAGAGAAAAAGACGATGGTGATGGGCACTTACCATCACTCAGGATAAGGAAGAATCTCTCCAACCTGCAGCTGCCAGTCTTCTTACTTGTACCTGTCAGTTGTTAAGCCTATCACTGTAGGTAGTTTGTAATATAAATAGAGGCTAAGACCTCTGCTTTTGTACATTTGAAAGTTTTATATTCTGTTAAAGTGTGTTTGTGTGTTTTGAGTGTTGTTTCTTCTTGTAAGCCTTCTAGTAATCAATAAAATTCAGTATTCCTCATAAAAGACTCTCTTCTCATACTCTGTACAAAAGCCCTCTTCCTGGTTTCTACTTTTGGTTAGATTATTCATTTAGACTTGTATTAGTCTCTATTAAGGTTTTTGGCATGTATATATTCTTTCGGACTTGTGGATGTATTGTGACTCTTTTCCTTCGTATTCTATCTCGTGCTTATTCTTTCTTAGTTGTTATTTGATTGAGTATAAATTACCATTATCAGATACCATATTGCTCCCCTGTTTGGAGTTGAGATGATTGACAGATATCATGTGTATATATTATATGAGATATTTAGATAGTAGAATTGACCCAGACAATATTCTACCGCAGATGTTGCGGCGTAGGCTGTACGTTGCTCACTACTCATGACAACATCGTCCATCCGGGTGTAGTTCGTGAAAACATCGTCCATCTGCTCAAGGATGTCGAACGGACAGACATAACCGTGGACTAAGCTTCTTGCAGACTCCAAATTTAATGACTCCCCGGGTGGATAAAATTTGCAAAAATATGTGGTCGTTAACGCAAAACTCTAAAGGTCTAATATGATCATCTACCCAATGACGATGCCTATCCTGCATAACCCAACTTTGCTCTCTGGTCCTCCTAATAACCTCTACTATCTAAGTGATTATCTCTGGACCCAATATCTTTCGCTCTCCAATATCATCACATGCCAATGGTGACATGCACTTCTTTCCATACAACGCTTCGAAGGGAGCCATCTGAATACTTGCCTGATAACTATTATTATACGAGAACTCAACTAGATGAAGATGATCTTCCCAAGACCCTCCAAAATCTAAAGTGCAAGCCAGTAGCATATCTTCCAAGGTCTGAATGGTTCTCTCTAACTGCCCGTCTGTCTGATAATGATATATTGTAATGAGTCTCAACTGGTTTCTCAAACTCTGATACAAGTTATGCCAAAAGCGAGGGGTAAACCGGGTATCTCGATATGATACTATAATTACTAGAATACCGTTCTACCTTACTATATGCCTTATCTACATCTCTACAAACTGTTCTATTGACTGCCCTACTCAAAAAGGAATAAAATGAGCTACATTTGTGAGTCGATCTACTATTACCCAAATTTTATCTCGACCAGTCAGGGATTTAGGAAAATCGGTCACAAACTCTATTATGATATGCTCTCACTTCCACTCCGGAATAGGAAGTGCCTGCGATAATCCTGCCGGTCTATACTGCTCGGCCTTCACTTTTTGACAAAGCAAACATCACAAGATAAACCATGCTATCTCTTTCTTTATCCCGTTCCACCAGAAATATTGTTTGACATTTGGGTACATCTTCATTCCCCTGGGTGAATAGAATATTAAGAACTGTATCTCGGTCATAACTTTCTGTCAGATATCCCTACTTGGTACATAGACGATTCCCAAATCTAAGTGTTCCATCTTTATGAATCGCCAACTCCTTTCTAAGACCGGACTCACCCTTTCTCGTAGCTTCTGAATCTGTGGATCATCTATCTGAGCTACCCTAATCCTCTCTACCAAAGTGGAATAAATCTGTAAGCTGGCTAAAATCCCCATATCCTGCAAAAGTATCACCTCATTCCCTATCTCCAGAAGGTCCACCAAGAAATGCCTCTGTGATGTCAACATAAACGTACTATGCCTCCTACTAAGAGCATCTGCTACTATATTTGCCTTTCCTAGATGGTACTGGAGTTCCACATCGTAATCCTTCAACAACTCTAGACATCTCCTTTGTCTCATGTTCAGGTCCTTCTGGATGAATATATACTTCAAACTCATATGATCTCTAAATATCTCCACCCGATCGCTATATAAATAGTGCCTCCATATCTTAAGTACAAACACTACCGCTGCCAACTCCAAATCTTAGGTTGGATAGTTTTTTTTATCATCCCAAAGATATCGTGATGCATAAGCTATCACCCTTCCATGTTGCATTAAAACACACCCAAGTTCCTTGGCAGATGCGTCACAGTACACTGTAAATCCTTAGAATCCTACTAAAAGTGTGAGAAACGATACAGTATCAATCTCTTATTCAACTCCTCAAATGCTTCTTGACACTTTACTGACCAAACAAATTGACCTTCTTATGCGTTAGACGTGTTAGTGGTCCCGAAGTCCTTACAAAGTCTGTCATGAACCTTTGATAGTACCCTGCCAATCCCAAAAAACTTTGCACATCCGCTACTGTCTTTGGATCTGACCAATTCTCTACGGCCTTAACCTTCTTAGGATCCATCGGTACTCCTGATCCAAATATAATGTGCCCCAAGAATGAAACACGATCCAACTAGAACTCGTATTTGTGAAGTTTTGCATACAATTGGTACTCTCTTAGAATCTGCAAGATCTTTCGAAAGTGATCTATATGCTCTTCCTCACTGTGGGGATAAATAAGGATGTCATCGATAAAAACCACCATAAATTGATCCAAAAATGGCATAAAGATGTGGTTCACCAAATCCATAAATATTGTTGGAGCATTTGTTAGCCCAAATGGCATTACTAGGAACTCATAATGCCTATACCATAATCTAAATGTTGTCTTGGGTATGTCGTGCACCCGGACTCTCACCTGATGATATCTAGATCAGATATCGATCTTGGAGAAAACTCTAGTTATGCTCAATTGATCAAACAAGTAATTGATCCTTGGTAGTGGGTACTTGTTCTTTACTGTCACCGTATTCAGCTGCCTATAGTCAATGCACATCCGCGAGGTCTCATCCTTCTTATTCATTAGTACCATGGGTACTCCCCATGGTGACCAATTAGGACGGACGAACTTCTTCTTCAGCACCTCCATATGCTGGTACAACTTAGCTAACTCCAGATCATACATCCTATAAACTCTATCGAATATCAACTTTATTCCTGGTAACAACTCAATGCAAAAATCTATGTCACTTATTGGTAGTAACCCTGGAAGATCCCTGGGAAAGACATGAAGAAACTCCTCGACCACTCTAGAAATCTGCTCTTCCTCTGCTACTGCTGCTGTAATCCCACCCTTATGTTGGTCCCCCTCTGATCGAACGAAGACAAAATCCTCCTTACCTGGAATGCTAAATAATACTCTACCCCTATGACAATCTATCATCGCATAACTGTCTCTTAGCCAGTCCATGCCCAGGATAACAACAAAATTACCCATATAGGGAACTCAATCAACCTCATAGGTAATGAATGTCTACATATTATGACCAGACACATTATACACACTCTACTAACCCCCATGAGTCCATTACTAGTGAATATATTCAACCTCTCTAGCAACATCTTAAACTCCAATCTAATGCGTGTTGCAAATCATGCAGATACAAAAGAATAAGAAGCTACCGAATCAAACAATGCTACAATAGAAAAAAAATGCGACTAGAATATTACTAACCACCACGTGGCCCGACGCCAAAGCCTCCTCCAAGGACAAGGTGAATGCTTGCCCCTGGCCCTGTTGTGCTCCCCGATGCTACCTCTCCTGTTTATGCTATGGTTGCTTTTGCTAGCCATGTTGTTGGTGCCTCTGTTGGAATATCTGAGCATGCATTGGCAATAGATGATGAGCTAACGTCCTCACCGCTAATAGTGGCCCTCTGTGCTGACTTCCCCTGGTGCTGGCAACGTTGGAAACTACTGGACTGGCCTTCCTGGCCTCTGCATCAATGGGCAAGTGGCAATCATATAATTTGGACTACCATACTACATACATAGTCCATTCGCTGCCCTGTACGCATCTCTAGTGTGGCCTCCCTTGCCGCAGTAAGTACACTCCACTGGCGCTCCAGACATTGTTGTTGCCTCGGTTGATGCTGTCGAGCCGGCATCATCACCATTTATGCCATATACCTCCTTGGTGGTGAATCATGGATACGAACACCAAGTGATAGTGCTGCACATCTGGGGTACTATTCCTCCTTCCCCACTTTGAGCATGAGACCTCTTCTAGCCTCTAGCCCTCGATGTCAACCTCTGAATGGTAAGATCATGTCTCCTAGACACTTTGGGCATGACATCAAAAGTTTTGTAGTCATGCCCCTCTAATAGCTGTAGGATCTCTATGTGAAGTCCCAGTTGGAACCTTATCGCCTTCTCCGGCTCTGTATCCATCATTGTCGGAGTAAATCTGCTCAGCCTACAAAACTCGGCTGTTATCCTTTCACAGTCCTACCGGCCTGCTTAAGATCGATAAACCTCTGTTACAGCTCATATTGTGCTATATCTCCAAATTACTTGGCCCTAAACCTGGTCCTGAAGCCGTCCTAAGGGATAGGATGCCTCAAGCCAGCTTCCACAGATATCCACTAATTATGGGCAAGGTCCTGAAGCTGTAATCGAACTTGGTCAACATGTTCCTCAGTTGGAACCTTGGCTGCTGCTAGAATGGCTTCAATGTCTTGGAGCCAAGCATCCATCGTAATAGCGTCCTTCGTACCATCAAATTACCTCAGGTTGAGCCGACAAAATCTGACCGACGCCCCTGAACATGTCCTTCCGCTCCTCTCCAGAGTTGTCTGCAACCCCTGATTCAATAATAAATTTTTCTTCTGCTGCTAAAACTGATGATGATGCTGCACTGTCAAATTGTGTTGCTGAGTAGCCAACAATCCTCTGATTATCTTTAATAGTTCCAGGTTGTCAACCGTCGCTCACACTGCTGGCAATACTGGGGGTACAATAATCTCAGGCATCTGCTACTCAACATGCTCGATCATTGGCTCTACTTATTCAACAATATTCAATCACTAGCTCGGCTCAGATCTGACCTAGAATAGGTACTGCCTTCTAGTGATGTCTTATAGAACCTGCCCTGCTGGTTGTCCTACCATGCTTGCTATCCAATAGCCGAAGATGAGGTAGCCCTAAAAAAATACACAAGACATTAAATGACAGGACGAGAAGGAGCAAGTAGACAAATAATTTAACAGTTCAAGTGTCGGTATTAAAGAAGATGAATCTGGAATTCAAAGGGGACATCTTTGATTGAGACTCATATGACGAGAATACCCTACAAGTTTGAAAAATCAGGATCGACATGGGCCATCACTAAAATCTTATCAAGCCCCAGTACCATAATATGAAGAACAAGGGTATGACACAGCCAGCTACGCACTACGGACAAGCATCCCGCCATACGATCAACGCTTTAAGCTAGACAAGGGGGTGCATTCTATAATCAACTCACCTAGGGTTATACAGTATATCTATCTCCCAATCAATAAAAAAGAAATAGTAAGAATAGAACATGTAAGATAAATCAGTAAGAATCCCATACACTCTATCAGAATAATCTAAAAACTAGCCGTACAAAATATAGACTAGTAGAGTAACGAGAGTACATAACTAAAATTAGTTGTAGTATGAATAAGTACAATCATGTAAATGAGACTAATGTCCAGACATCCGGCTAAATAGGTGTTGGTGGCAAAATGCCCAAAAATAGAAGAATGTACAATGCGAGTGGTGAAAAGAAACCCATTCTTGTCCCTCAGCGACCAACCGTCGGGTGCACACCATCAGTCAAGGGAAGATAAGCTGGATCCTCAGGCTCAAGCTCTAAACATGGCCATTCAAAACTAGTTGGGTTAGACCCCAAATATCAAGTTCCACAAGGAAGCACAAATGAATAAACAAAAACCCAGATCAAAGCATAAGTAATGCATGAGTCAAAATCAGTGATGCATGCCGCATCATCGAGATGATATGACACTCCTACACCAAACAAGGACAAAAATTATCATATCATAATGAGATAATGTACGTCCCCTAATTCTAGTCAAGCTAAAGGTTCATGTGTCATAGTTTTGGTTCATAGCCCATCGTAGCTTAATAGCCCAATCCCACAACCAAACAAGGACAAGGGTTGGACCACCGCACCAAGATAGTCCATATCTCTAGACTACTAACATAAGATACAATACACAAACAAGTTCAGTTAATGATCGACCAAACAATACTATGGCTTACTAAGTGAATTCTGGATTATCCCAAAGATATAGTGCATAATATAGGTATCCTCAGATCATGCTATATTCGAGCAGGGCTAGCTGATCCAATAGTAATAACACATAGCGCGTAGAAGATGCACCGGTTCCCCGTAAGGCTGCCGTGCTAAACGAGTCAGTAGTAGTTCCAGACTTCCTATAGGGAGATGCTGGCTCGACAAAAGAAAGAATCATATACTGTACTCCACTAGTGCGGGTGATATACAATATCCGTGGTGATAAGCCTTGCACTCCTCGATAAATATCTGAGGTGGCCATCATGCATGATCTCGGGATATTGTTCCCTCCCCATGCTCTATCCATTTTAGTTGCCTAGTTAACCCTGCTGTTAACTGAAATCTTATGTCATGGCCACAAAATTAATCCCCCTAAATATCGTATTTTGGTACGTGTACGCTAGGTACGAATCCACATTATTACTCAAGGTCCAATCTAGATTCACCCAACCGTGATGAAACAAATCAAACAAACAACATCCTAGCCACAATATAGTTACTAACAAACTACTATGTTCATGCCAAGGAAAACGATAATGCGTAGCACATAACACTTAGCACATAGCACGTAGCAAGATCAAGTGACATCTCAGCACACCAGTAAGCCAAGTAGCACACTCGGTGCGAATATATGTATCAACACAGATACAAGTAGTAAGGTCAAAATACCAGGCCTATTAGTCAGTCATATGAATTCCTTTTGTCACATAGAAACACATTGATTAGGTCAGGTACACATAGTCAGTACAATAAGGTCCTCTTTTCATTTTGTAACAGGTAAATCAAGTCAGATGTATGATCGATGCCTCTATGGCCAAATTCCACAACTGGTCAGGTTAAGTCTATAGTTCTGACAAATTCAGGTACTGATCACTTGTGAATGAAATCTAGGGTACTGTAGGTCACTTGATTTATTGATACTTGTAACTTACTAGGGTCAAGGCATATAATCTAAACAATCAAGAGAAAACAACAACAAAACAAAGAAAAATAAGGAAATGAGCAAACATGCGCATAAGGATATGCACGCACAAAGTCGTCACATGAGTGCATGTGCCACATAAGCAAAGCTGCAAGATTAGCCTTGTTGTCGCATGAGCACAACTATCGCATGACCACAACTGCCTCATGGCAAAGTTGTCGCATGAGCACAACAACCGCATGCAACGGGCCTGATGCATAGAGACCTGACACATAGCAGGACATGCACATGACAATTCATGCACATAGCAAGTTAGGCGTTCAGTGCCAGGTGCATAGCACTCTACTGTATGTACCCTTTGGCGCATGGAAAGATCATGAGCACAACAAGATATGTCATATGGCACAGTCGGGCGCATAGCTCAGAGCCTTTATGTAAAAAAATAGACATGCGCCTTCGTCCATACGTATAGAGTCTAGGCGCATAGCAAGAACATGCTGTGAAGGGGTCTGTGGTGAGGGATTCATGTCGTATAGCATTTCTACCATAGATCTCACTGCCGCATGAGACTTCATCGTCCCAGAATAGCAAGCATACCATAGAAAAGCTTCAAAAGTTATTTTTTTCATAAAATTCTCATTTTTACTCCAAATCAAGTAAAACAAATGTTAAAATCGTACAACATTTAATTCACTACGACATGGAACAATTAATTTTTGAAAATACTAAGTTTTTGGAGATTATTCCCACGAAATATCATAAACCCTAACTTCGAAACTTAGATCTACTATATTCTATCCATCAAAGCCGAAAATGCCAAGTATTAAAGATGTAGAGGAGCACAATGTACATATTTTTCACTAATAATATGTAAGAAAAATCAAAGAAAGAAGATATACAATAAATCATGTTTCTCCATGTGTGCAAGATGTACTTGCCTAAAGGAAAAAGAAATGGAGAGTGAAGAATGAGGGAAGGAAAAAAGAAGAGGGTTTATATATGGTAGGGTTCGATGCTTAGCCATTAGATTAAGTCATGAATCCTTCCAAGAAATCCTAGCCAGAAAAAATAACCTATGAACCAATAGCAAAAGATAAATAAGCCTAGTCTCAAGGTTACCTGACAGTCATGCTAATAAGTTGTTTATGCACAAATACATATATCAGGAACGGGGATGACAGAGAACTTAAAAAATAAACATAAAATTTTGATACATTTAATTTTTGTTTTTATTCCTGGACAAATTTAGAATGGGAAACATATGACACATGTTTGGTTTATATTGCAAAAATATATTCCAAGAATTAAGAATACTCGATAAATAATTTACCAATAAAATAGTCAGATTGCATGGTATACCAGTTAGCATAGTCTCAGATAGAGATTCACGGTTAACGATCACTTTTGGCAGAGCTTATAATAGAGTCAGGGTACTATATTAAAGTTTAGTTCAGCCTACCATCCACACACAGACGGACAGTCGGAGCGTACTATTCAGACTTTGGAGGATATACTTCGAGATTATACACTTGACTTCGATGGGTCTTGGGAGGATCACTTGTATTTAGTAGAGTTCTCCTATAACAATAGCTTCCAGACGAGCATTCAGATGACACCCTTTGAGGCTTTGTATGGTAGGAGATGTATATTACTGTTATCTTGGGATAACATTAGCGAGAGGCAGATGCTTAGTCTAAAGATGATTGCTCAGTCCGTTGGAGTGATCAGGCAGATCAGAGAGCATCTCAGAGTGGCTCAGGATTGCCAACATCATTAGGCAGATCAGTACCGTCATCATCTTGAGTTCTCTGTCGGTGACCATGTATTTCTGAAAATTTTGCCTACCCATAGAATTATCAGATTTGGAGTACAGGAAAAGCTTAGTCCGAGAGATATAGGCTTGTTTGATATTCTCGAACGAGTTAGAGATATATTATATCGTCTAGCTCTTCCACCATCGCTTTATGTGGTACATGATGTCTTTTACGTATCTCAATTATGTCGGTATATTCCAGAATCGAGCTAAATCCTAGATCATTTGAAGTTGGTCGTTGGTACCGACCTATCATATGAGGAGAGGCCCGTGTCTATTTTTGACCAGAGAAAAAATATTCTCAAGAATCGGACTATCAGGCTAGTTCGTGTTGCTTGGGTGCATCACTCACTAGGCGAGTTGACTTGGGAGCGCGAGGATGATATGCGTACTCGTCATCCATTTTTCTACGACTTGGGAGGTATACTTATTTGTATACTCGTGTCGTATCTTAGCTTATGCATGTGATTGATTGTTAGTTTATC
Organism: Iris macrosiphon; assembly: GCA_036927795.1. Lineage (NCBI taxonomy): Eukaryota > Viridiplantae > Streptophyta > Magnoliopsida > Asparagales > Iridaceae > Iris > Iris macrosiphon. The sequence continues at coordinate 156,159,169 of JAYESA010000005.1, forward strand.
TGGTACGTTTGTTATTTTTTACTTTCTGATTTCTTGTTGCTGCCCAAGAAATTTTATGCTCACATGAGTTTCTTGTTTATTTTTGATTTTGAGCTAGCTTTCTTGGATTTTTTTTGTTAGTGATTTTTGGATCATTATGAAAATTTTGCGAATGAAATTTTTCTAAGGGGAAGAGAGTTGTGAGACTCGTCTCACAGTATTCGTATTTTATGCATATATGTATGTCGTGCTAGTTACTCCATTTTATTGGATCTCGAGGAAGCCCAAAAATTCTCAAAATTGAAACTTTACTACTTGACTGGTATGCCGACGGTATACAACAATATACCAACGATATACTGTCTGGCAGATATTTGTTTCACTTTTGAGATATTTTTGAGATATTTCTCTATAAATAATACTCTATATATTTTATTTTTCTCTTTTTATTTTTCTCTCCTTTTTTCTCCATTTCTCTCTCGATCTTGGAAACAAGGTCTTGAGACCTGGAGTGTGGTTTCTGAACCCCTTCGTGGTGGTGGATTAAAAGATTAGGCTGGGAGCTCGCGTTAGGCAAGTACACCTTATCAATTTTGTGAACTTCTTTTACTTGCTGTCATTTTACTTTTCTGGAGCTTGGTTGTTGTTATTTTGCTTAGACTTACTTTAATATTAGTATTCATATCCTGATTTCTAGCCTAGTGACCATCTCATTTTATTTTATGGTAGAATCTTGTTCTGTCTCTTTTTGGTAACTCGGTAATGAAAACGGTACCGGAATTGTGACCGTGAGATTTAGTCAATATTGTGATATGATACTTACCTTAGACTTGAATTCTTAATAGACATGGTTCTGGTAATTTTTGGGATTTGATTTGGGTCCCAAAAATCAGACTTGATTTAACCATTTATATTCTTGGAAACCAGCATACCGACGGTATACCGATTTCAACTGACTTGATTTCTATATTTATTTTATGAAACCTATCGGCATACTGATGGCGTACTGGGTTGTGCTGATGGTATACCGATCTTGCCGACATTGTTAGATATTTGTCTTGGCCGACATACCGACGGTGTACTGGGTTGTGCCGATGGTATACCAATTTGTAGAACTTTATTTTTTAGTAACTTTTTGCCTACTTGGAATGGCATACCGATGGTATACTACAGTATACCAACGGTATACCAATTTATTAGAATCCAAAACTTGCTATATTTTTCCTATCTTTGGACCGGTGTACCGACGGTGTACTGGACTGTACCAACAGTATACCGATCGTGCCCTTTCTTTAGGAATTCTTGGTTTTTCGTGATTTTATGTTAAAACTTTTGGCTTTTACTTGGACACGGAATGACTTGATCTGATTTGGACATAAACTTACATGGCTTTAGATGGAATGACTGGACTATATTTGGCTTTACTCAATTTTACCCGTCTTTGCTCGGCTACACATGATGACATAATTGACTAGACTTGACTTGGCATAACTTTATATAGCTTCATCGGACTTGACTTGGCATGACTTTACATGGTTTCATCGGACATAACTTGACTTGGTTTCACCTGGTTTCATCTGGTTGGACATGGCTTCACATAGTTGGACATGGCTTTACATGGTTCCATATGGCTTTACTTGGCTTTACCTAGATTAATAAGGCTTCACTTGGCTTTACCTGGCTTCACTTGGTTTCTTGTGGTTTCTTGTGGCTTGATTATTTTTGTGGCATACATGAGTCCGGTTATGCAATGTATATTAAATATAGTTATATTACCATTAGAACTTGATTTGCCTATATTATGTCTAGAATGGATTCTACGAAATGTCACACCCGAATTCATACAAGAAACTGCTAGGGGTTAAATAACTAGAGATTCACTTAGTACATAGCTAAAGATTTTCCTAGATTGCATGCAGTCCCGGTTATTCATACTATTATCTTGAGGAGTATCCAGTGGTTTATATTGTGGCATATCTTGAGGAGTATCCAGTTGGTTGTGTGTATGGATATCCCAGACAGACTGTTGGGGCATGCGATCAGAAGGAACTCTAGTATTATATTGCATTATAAAGTTAGTAAGTAAGGATTGTGATAACCCTAGTTAGTTAAAGTATTAAGTCGTACTTATATGATTTGCCGTGATTGTGTGTATGGATGCCGGTTAGTCTAGGCTATACATGATCACATCTTTACTTCTTCTCTTGTTGTTCCTTATTGATATCAGTACAGGATATATCTCTTTGCAAGTTTTACAGTATTCATTATCCTGAGATTCTTTTATATTCAGTCTTTACTTTCAGTAGTTGTATTGCTTGTGTTGTTGGTTTAAGTTTCTAGATTGGCTTCCTTTGTGGTACTTGATATTTGGGGGTCTGACCCCATTAGTTTTTATGGCCAGAACCAGTACCAGCATGGAGGATCTTTCGTACTTTTCCGAGGATAGTGCCCACCAGGAGCACCAGACCGCTTGAGTAGGTTTTCTTACTTTCCCACCCTGATGTACATTCTATTTTGTTGGCGTTTAGCCATCGAGCATGTGTTTAGCTATTTCAGAACTTATGGATGAATCACAAAGTGATGCTGACCGGCAGGTGGTTGTCTTGCTACGGGCAAAACTCTAGCTGGCTGATCGGAAGGACCAGGAATAATATCCCTAAAAGATAGAGAACATCATGATTAAATCAGAAGGATATGATAGATCGAGGATCAAAGAAGAAGTTGAATCAATATTTTTGGGATACAAATTCGATGCTAGAGGAGATCACGGAGTAGCATGATTAAAATATCTAAACAATGTTAAACCCCCACACTTCTGAATTTTTAGACCTGTATGGGCCACCACTTAAACCGTGTCACGTCCCAGAACCAGAATACTAGAGAGCCGGACGGACAAAGCCAGCTACGTACTCTAGAGTACTCTATACCCCAAGATACGGTTATGGCTATATAGACATGTGAGGGTTTACTCTACAATCTAACAGTCATTGCGGGGTCAAGAGTCCTAGTTGTCTCAATCTCAAGCAAGCAACAAGTTACAAGAAGTATAATCACCAAACATATTAAAGTAAGGCTTTCCAAACTATACATACCTGGATGATCATGAAGCTAGTTACCAAAATAAAGAATTATCAGAGTACAATATTACATGATCAGCTCTAGCTATAGTCTAGAATATACTTTATATGTAGGCTCGCATTCTAGAATATCAAAAATCAAAATCTGAGCTAAACACGTGCTCGGTGGCTAAACGCCTCAAAAGTATAAGTACAAGATCAGGTGGATGAAGAAGAAGAAGAAGAAGAAACCCACTCAAGTCCTCAGGTGTTCCTCGTATTCACTATCAAGAGACAGGATGTACGAAAGATCCTGCAGTGTTGCTCTAAAATCTTGCCATATAAAACCAGTGGGGTCATACCCCAAAATAGCAAAGTACCACAAGGGAGCCAACTTAGAAACTAAGACAAGCATGCAAACATTCAATAGCAAAAGAAAATATAATTAAGGGCAATATGTAAATAAACAGTTTAAACAGTTATCAAAAATCAGTAACGGGTACAGTTTAGGATTAGTAGATGGATAATCCAAGACAAGACAAGACTAGAAAATATGCAATCACGGCAAAACATAACCTACGGCTTACTATCATTAACTAAGGTTATCACAATCCTGGTTACTAACAAATGCGGTTGAGATTCCATACAGCCACATACCCTACAGACTATCCGGTTTATCCAGACTTAAGAGTACATAGCATAGATTAATTAAATATATAGTATTTTTTTGGTAAATTATAACACTCGACGGTGTGCTGGAAGTATGTCCCTCTTGACGGAGTACTCCAAATCCATCAAGTATCAATGGGATATCGGGATTACATGTCGCCAGGAAATCTCTCTAGATGCTTCTAGATGATTATTCTAGTTATTAACTTAGGCAAGTTATCAAGGATTCCAGACCATGGTGCTCAGGAATCTACCTTAGACATGATGCAAGACTAGACAATAGCTTGACATGTACAATTAGGACAGGGACAAGCAATCAACTATGGAAATTTATCTAATTAGTACAAGCATTTCAGTTTTGGAGATTCTAGCATGTAAGGAGTGAGCTACGTCGAGCCACTATCAGGTTTATCAGTACATGTCAGGTATCTGGAGTTAGGGTTTAAGTTCATTCAGTATAAGTCAGGTATCTGGAGTTCTCAGTTTAGTAGTGCCCTTATATTCCATGTTTCGGATATTCCATGTTCTGGTAAGTGTAGCATCCAGGTTATAAGCAATTTAGAAATAACATGCATCATATAAATTTAAATAAGTAGGCCAAGCACATGGAGTAAATAATCCATAAGAGAACATATAACAAAGGAAAACATTACTACTATATGAGCTAGAAGTATAGGAGTTGAGCTAGCCGCAGGCAAGAAACTGGTCGTATGCATCAAACTGGCCGCATGTAGGAAGCTGGCCACATAGATAAAATTTAGCTGCATGAATCAAACAGGCCGCAAGAATCAAACTAGTCGCATAAATCATCGCATGGTCCACTCCTCGGGATAAGGGTTGAGTGACATGGAATAAACACAATGCCAGGAAGTGACTGAAGTGACTAGCCAATAAAGCGTGTCAGAGAAATGAACGATGTGACTGGCCAATAAAGCGTGTCAGAGAAGAAAAGACAAATTCAGGGAAAATCGTGCCAAGGCGGTGCTGAGTCATGCAATAGAAAAAGGGACGCATAGCTCGGGACTGCATGGACAATTTTGGCCGCATGGATAATTTTTGCTTCATTCTCCTCTATGCCGCATGTAATCAAGAACTTAAAAAAATTCTTTCGTTCATGTTTCATGCATTTGGTTAAGGGCACAATGTGCAGATTCAGCCATACGTCTAACAAGATGGCCGCATGTTGAGTTTGGAGCGAGGAGGCCATGCCGCATGCAATTCAGGCAGCATAGAGCTCCTTTGTCCCAAAATAACAAGTTTCAGTCATGGAAAAGCTCCAAGTCCTGAAAATGTGATTCTCCCTGAAATCATCATTTCCAGCTCAAATCCAGAGAAGTAAATTTCTAAACCACTTGAAATCAGATGCTCTCTCACATAGAAGAACTAGTTTTGGAAAATAACAAGTTTTATGAGATCAAAACCATAAAAATATCAAGAACACATTAAACTAAAATGTAGATATAGTCCAACCAAGTTATCAAAACCGAAAATACAAAGAAGTAAACATGCATAGGAGTTCATAGAGCACAATATAGACTAAAAATGCAAGAAATCCATAATAATGTAAAAGTGCAAGTTCTTCCTCATTTGGCAAGATGTACTTTTCTAGAACCACCACTAACTACAACTACTACTACCAAGGGAAAAGAGAGAGGGAGCCGGCCTGAGCTGCTCCCGGCTAGAAAGGAGGGGAGAGAAAATGAGAAGAAAATAAAAAGAGGGAAAAGTAAAAGAATGGGAAAGA
>JAYESA010000005.1:156835148-156910148 GCA_036927795.1 Iris macrosiphon
ATGCATACAAAGGAGGGGGAGAGGAGTGAGGTTGACTAGTCAATGAGTTGAGGGTTTCTCCATTAGGTTTGAACCAATGGGGTGATGACACCTAGTGCAATATTTGCAAATAAGCCCCTTAAATTTGGGTATTTGCACAGACACATGAAATAATAGAAAAAATGGTAGAGAAATTGGTGTTTGGTATTTTGTAGGGTGAGAAGGTGTTGTGTGTTTTGCATGGGCTCAATAAATGAGGGATTGGGTTTAGTTGGGGTTAAAAATGGGATTAGTCAAAGTTGGTATCCCCAATTTAATTAAAAAAATAAATGTAAGTGGTGTTCTAAAATTAATCGAAAGTACATGGGACTAAAATTAGGTGGGACAGAAGTGTCATAAATGAAGAAGACTCAGAATAGAATATTATTATAATTTGGGTTGCACAAAATGGATTGAGATTGTGTCTCCAATTTTGATTGGAACGCACAACAATACAAAGTCGAATTTATTGGAATAAAAATAATAACGTCTGCGACGAATATTGTGCGACTAAAATGAAGCACAAGAGAGCATAATTATAAGTTACATAAAGGTCAGAATGAAAGGCGGGCACGTCTAGGGCAAGGTTGTGAAATTTGTTGGAAGGCAAAAGATAGGGTGGCGCTCCAAATTTTGAAGCAACGGTAAGGCCCAACAATGAAATAAAATCACAATAATAAATTACAACCTCAATAATTAAATCTCGAAATATACAAATTAAATTCATAATCCTATATTTCGGTCAGGGGTTCATCTAGTGGGCTTCTAGGTCAAGTCTACTAGCTCAAACATTAAGAACATTGTATATAATATAATATAAATACACATATCATGCAATTATTTAAAATAACTACACACAATATTAATAACATATAGAAAGTCAAAATATCCCTATTTTTAGAATATGGTAGTGACAAGTCTACCCTCCTTAAAAGAATTTCATCCTCGAAATTTAAAATCCTCAATAGTAGTATTTACTCATTATATATATTATTTTTCATCAAATTTAGATTCATCACACCTATAATCATAAATTAAATCCATATTGTTATTTCACAAAAAAAATTCAAAATTCTATGAATATCATATTCCTGAAAATCCTTAAATTTAAAATCAAATTCAATTCTTATCACAATCTCCTCCAAAATTTTAAGTTAACTAAATACAAGATTTAATATCCAATCCTCTAATTTAAATCAAATCAATGTATATTATAAGATTGAATCTCATCCCAAAAATTTAAATTCAACACTAATCCATTTGTGTTCTTATTCCTTGATTTCTTTTTCCACACAAAACTCAAACAATGCAATGGTTATGAAGTCTTCAAATACAACTTTCAAATTATAAGTTTTAAAAATCTATATCTTCTAGTCAATTAAATATACTGATAATCTTCGTAATTCCTCAAAATTAAATGACAAATTCAATCATATCGTAATCTTCATAAAAATCAATAATTTAACAAATTGTCTATTCTACCATATTTAAGTTTCTCAACTCTTTATTTAATTTAATGTTTATCCTCAAATTTAAGCATCTTGTCTCTATTTGTCCAGTCATAACCTCTTCATTAATCTCTACTACGGTCAAACCCTCAATAATCACGGTCTAAGAAAATTCTACCTACAATCATTCAATATGCAATCTAAGGAAAACATATATGGTGACGGTGTCTTTTGTCATGGTATTGCAGTCTCTGTCAGGGTATATTACTAACTACATTCTAACAAGAAAATCATGAATATAAGCTACAGTACTAAGGAATCAATCAATCAATCAAATAGAAAGGACAGAAGGAAAGAAAAGAACAGAACCTGCTAACACATCACCTGCAGTATCGGTCTCCTCGACCGTCATCGCAAATGCCCCGCCTTACTGGAGTGGCTCCCTTCGCGGGTGCTGAGCAATCTGCGGTTCCACAGGTGGCCTAACTGGATCTCTATGATTTGGAGCTGCGCGCTGGCCGGAAAGATAAGGAGCTAGAAGACAATCCCTCACTTGATGTCCCACAGTGCCACAATGCAAACAAAGTCCTAGCCTCATTCTACAGCTCTCCCAAAGGTGACCTGGCTTCTTACAGAAATGACAAGTCTGTTGTGTCTCTCTCGGAGGCTGCTGCTGATCCTATTGAACACGAACTGGTGCCTGGTACTGCTGTTGATACTGAAACGTCCTCGGCTGTTGCTGAATATGGGGACGCTTGGCCGATCCCCCGCTACCATTCGTATCTCCAGAAATATTGTGACTCCTCTTAGGCCTGAGATCCAAATCCTCTTCTATAATCTGGGCATCCATCAAGATATCCTCAAAGGTAGCGGTACGACGACCAGACGTGCCTGACCTAATCTCTCTTGTCAGCCCCTTCCTAAACTTCCGTGCTCGATATCTTGGGTCCCGAATCATAGACGATGCAAAATGGCCTAATCGATAGAATTATACGGCGTACTCGTCGACCGACATGTTCCCTTGGACCAAGTCATGAAATTGACTTTCCAAAGCTCCCAAGGCCACGTCAAGAAAGAACTTCTCCTTGAAAACCTCTTTGAAGGTCTCCCAAGTAAGTCCTTGTGCAGTGAGTCTTGGTTCCGTACGATACCACGTGAGTGCGATATCGAACATCTAACTGCCAGCGGCCTCGATCTGAAGAATCTCTGAAATCTGTGCCAAACGCAAGTTCCTCTCTATATCCTCTAACCAGTCATCAGCGTAGAGTATTCCTTCGATACCCTTGAACTCTCGAGACATCATCCTCTTGAAGTCCACTATAGTGCCTGATCTCTGCTGTTGTTGCTGGCCAAGAAACTGCTGGTGTTGTGCTACTCTCTCCACAGCCTGGAGAGCCACCTGATGAGCGTTTTCCATGCTCTCTCTCTCTCATCAGCTCTGTCTGTGCCTGGTGCGCCTCGGCTTGCACCCTCTAAGCGTCAGCTTGAACTCACTGAGCGTCTGCCATCACTCTTTGGGCATCTACCATGCCCTGGATCAAAGTAAACATCTGTGTCCCGTCAATGGGCACACCTTCGGAAATCGGAGTCGGTGGAGGTGGAAGGTTGTTTGTCATAGTTGGGGCAATCCTCTGAACAGGTGGGAGAGGAGGAACTCCAGATGTCTGTCCATCAGGTGGAGAGGTGGCAGACCCCTCTAAAGTTGATGCTCCCACTCTCATAGATCTTGTCTTCGGCGGCATCCTGAAGACAGACCCAAAAGAATCAATTAAGGCAATAAATACGATATCATCAAGGAAGGACAGTAAAATTCTAAGGAAGCAACATTCAGAAGGAATAAGGATAACAAAAAAAATAGATTGGAAATATTCCTAAATGTGATTGAGTATCCGCTCTCATCCTAGTATGCTATATCCTAGATCCTATCGCAGGTACGCAGTAGTACAACTAAGATGTCACACTACCACGATATCGCACAACTTGTGAAGTCTGACCTGCATGGGACGCCACTAAAAATGTGTCATGACCCGCACCCAAAATTTGGGACATGAGTACGTGGGTACGTCTAGCCTACGCCGCAGCATCGGCGGTAGAACGCTGTCTAGGTCAATACACTATCTAAATAATCTCACACGAGTATCCAACTCCATAAGGAGACACAGATATCACAATATAATATAAGCAATACTCAATCACATAGCTAAAGCACGATAAGATATAGAAATAAATAAATAAATCCAAATGCAACACAAGTCTAAATAGAAATAATTTAACTCAACAATAATATCCAAGTCTCAACAAAATATGTAGAAAATAAATCCGTTACCAAAATCTGCTAAAAGAAGCTAACTAAATAACTAGTGATCCTGGCTAGACCTCCCGGAATCACACCTGGCTACAAGGTCCAAGTCTGCAGCTACTCTTCCTGTGGTCCATAAAATGTCGGACACCGGTCCTCTAAGGCGCAGTCTGGAAAAAATATTTCCAATCAGGACGGAGCGAAGTACAACCCAAATAACAGTTCCAGTTAATTGACAAGGACTATAAAACAATAAATAGATGATGCTATATACTGAGAGAAGACAATAAATAAATGCAATGGCAAAATAAAGAGACATACAATATAGGCAATATGGTATAGTCAGTGCATATATAAAATAAAAAGAATGAGGTACAATATCATATACGGGTGATGTAGTAAATGAACTAAAGTAGAGGATTGTAACTATTCTAAGTGTTTGAAATAGTAGTTTCGAAATATGATCGGTTTAGGAACTTGTACGATAGCTACATGGCCTGGCTAATCATACGTGAGGTGTACGATTAACACTAACAATATCTACACTTGTACGATAAGGATTTGATCACATCTCTCACTAGCAATTTCCCCGCCCCAACTAGTATTGTGGATCCAACCATGACACGTCACGATACACGATCAATATCCAATATATCATGTACAATGTCTAATATCAATATCGTGTACAATGTCAATACGATAACCAATGTAATATCTTATGACTGCAGATCCAATCTATATACTAGTCCGTGTAGCACAGTATCAAGAATCAGATATAACATTTCTAAATACTTGAATTATAGAGATTATCAAATAACGAAAATTATCAGAGAATGTACTCGCCTGGGGTCCTTAGCTGGTAATACCAATGTCCTATTCCAGAGTATCGTCTGAATGACCCAACAGTCCTATAGACATATCATATAATACAATATTGTATCAGACATTACACTAACACACATAAAATACAATAAACTCGAAGACTACGCTAGGGTTGTCACGTCTGTAGTTGTTGTGCATAACAGACAGTCAATGATACGGTCTCGCCAGTACGTCAATGTACATAAGGCAGTCTGATCACTAATACTCAGGGTTACAAGGTCATGTGCAACTATGGGATATCCGCAGCTATACCTAGGGGTCCCAGCATGTACATATTGTAGTAATAATTAATAATATATTTAATTACTTATAATATATATATATACATACCATATATTTGTATATATATAGCAACCAATAATTATATGTATACCAAAGAATACATATACTGAATATATATGTACATATACTATATATATATATATATATATATATATATATATATACCAATTGAATACATGTATATATGTATATATATACACCAATACATACATACTAACATATACTATTGAATACATATGCTACATATATATATATATATATATATATATATATATATATATATATATATATATATATATGTATATATATATATATATATCAAATACGTATATACTAAACATATACTAATAAGTAGTATCTACAGACCAATTATATACATACACCCATCAAAATACGTATACGCGTACGTGTATGCAAGGAAAAGAATGCGAACCTGTGTATGTGCACGAGATCGACGATGACGACGGTATCCATGATGTTGATGACGACGATGACGACGACGAAGGTGATGATGATGATGACGAAGATGATGACGATGGCGATGATGATGATGGTGAAGAGTGGTGGTGCTGGTGGTGTTGGGTGGTGGTGTTGGTGGTATGGGGTGGTGGTGCTGGTGGTAAACGGCAGTGGTTCAGCGGTGTTCGGACAGTCTGTGAGGGGGAGACGAGTTGAGGGAGTGGTGGTGATGATGTAGGGTGGCCGGTCGGGTTGGCCGGAGTAGGGTGCAGCGGCGTGGTCGAAGAATAGGTGCAGCGGTGGAAGCCGGTCGTGGAGGGACGTGGTGGTGGAGGAACTCAGGCGAGGTCGAGGGGGTGGCTGGAAGGGGAGGTGATGGTGGTTGCAATGGAAGGTCGAGGGATTGTTGGCTGAGGGGGAGGCTCGACCGTGGAGATGTAGGGAAGCGGGGTGGAGAAGAATGAGTGATCCAGGTTGAGATGGATGGGTGGAGGCACGGTTGTAGCAGTCGAAGAAGGAGGAGTAGCCGGGGGGGTTAGCCAGAACAGGGAAGTCCGGTCGGGTTCAGTTTGGTTTTAAAAAGAAGAAAGAGAAATGGAGTGAAGAAGAAGAAGAAGAAGAAGAAGAAGAAGAAGAAGAAGAAGAAGAAGAAGAGAAAAGGAAGAAACCTACGGTTGTGGGTTTGTGAGAAAGGAGAGAGAAGGTGGGGGGTTTCCCAAGTTTGGGGATTAGGGCCTGCTTGGGGAAATGTGTGCATGAAGAGATATTATATAGGGGAGGGTGATGTAGAGTGTGTGATGATGATGAGTCCCATTTTGAATAGGTGGCTCGGATTCATCATGGAGAAATATACATACAAAGGAGGGGAAGAGAAGTGAGGTTGACTAGTCAATGAGTTGAGGGCTTCTCCATTTGGTTTGAACCAGTGGGGTGATGACACCTAGTGCAACATTTGTAAATAAGCCCCTTAAATTTGGGTATTTGCACAAACACATAAAATAATAGAAAAAAATGGTAGAGAAATTGGTGTTTGGTATTTTGTAGGGTGAGAGGGTGTTGTGTGTTTTGAATGGGCTCAATGAATGAGGGATTGGGTTAAGTTAGGGTTAAAAATGGGATTAGTCACAAAGTTGGTATCCCCAATTTAATTAAAAAAACAAATGTAAGTGTTGTTCTAAAATTAATTTAAAGTAAATGGAACTAAAATTAGGTGGGACAGAAGTGTCATGAATAAAGAAGACTCAGAATAGAATATTATCATAATTTGGGTTACACAAAATGGATTGAGATTGTGTCTCCAATTTTGATTGGAACGCACAACGATACAAAGTCAAATTTATTAGAATTAAAATAATAACGTCTGCGACGAATATTGTGCGACTAAAATGAAGCACAAGAGAGCATAATTATGAGTTACATAGGTCAGAATGAAAGACGGGCACGTCTAGGACAAGGTTGTGAAATTTATTGGAAGGCAAAAGATAGGGTGACGCTCCAAATTTTGAAGCAACGGTAAAGCACAACAATGAAATAAATCACAATAATAAATTACAACCTCAATAATTAAATTTCAAAATAATAAAAATTAAATTCATAATCCTATATTTCGGTCAGGGGTTCATCTAGTGGGCTTCTAGGTCAAGTCTACTAGCTCAAACATTAAGAACACTGTATATAATATAATATAAATACACATATCATGCAATTATTTAAAATAACTACACACAATATTAATAACATATAGAAAGTCAAAAATATCCCTATTTTTAGAATGTGGTAGTGACAAGTATGATTAATGCTCTTATTTGTATTTCACATAGATGATTACATAGCTTGCCCTGAGGATCTATTTTTACTTACTGTATTTTATTTGGCTTGAGTTATTCTTGTACCTTGCTATATCCCCTGAGAACCTGGATCTGGATTATGTCCCCAGGTACAGCAGAGGAGGAATACCCCGAGATATACGGGACAAGAGCTGACGCTAGAGCAGTATTGGCACCAGAGGACGAGGTTGTGCCAGAGGATTTCTTCTGAGTATTCTGTTATATGCTCAGTTATTTCTGCTTTTATTTATTTCATATCTTGACTCATGGATCTATGTATTGACTTATTTTATCGGGTTGTTCCCCGAGACACTATTTATTTAGACTTGTTGATAGACTATATTTCTTTTTATCTATTATCTTAATAGTCTATCATATTGAATTATGTTTACTTTCTGTGGATGAGATGACATGTATCGTAGACTATTGTATTTGTTTTACAGCTTAAGTACACTCTAACGGGTCCATTAAATTGGGTTACCCGTTGGAGTTGTGCTGCTGGCTATTGTCACGTGTCTAGTCCCACGGTATTTTGGGACTAGGGCATGACATCCACCAAAAGTGCATGCATAATGGTAAAGCAGGATCAGTACATCCATAGAAGAGGAAGAATCACACATACAGATAGAGAGAGAGAAAGGGGTTAGAATTTAGAATTCTCTAAGTCTTTGAAATTAAACAATAGAATAAGAAAGCTTTTCATGCCATTGTTGCCAGAGCTTTCTTATTGTTCAACTCTCTAATTTGTTCACAACATTCCCTATATTCTTTGTTATCGTGTACATTTCTTCTCCATCGAGTGGTCCAAGGAGTAAAGTGATCGTCCGTAGATCAAATCTCCATAGCTATACTTCTCCAGAATTAACTGTACTTAGATTCATATTTAGGATCTTTTTGTACTTTTCTTTCTTTTTGATAGTTTATAACACAAAATTTTCATATAAACTTTTTCTCGAAAATAGTGAGGCAACATGGCGTGCTCGTAAGCATAGTGTCCGACTGAGATACCAGGTTCACTTTTTATTTCTGGAGAAGCTTGCATGAGAGATTGGGTACCAGGTTAACATTTAGTACTGCGTACTATCCCCAGACAGACGGGCAATCAGATAGGACCATCCAGATCCTAGAAGATATGTTACGAGCCTGTACCCTAAACTTTGGTGGATCTTGGGAGATCACCTTCACTTAGTAGAATTCTCGTATAACAACAGTTATCAGGCCAGTATTCAGATGGCACCTTTCAAGGCATTATACGACAGGTGGTGTAGATCACCGTTGGTGTGGGACGACATTGGTGAGCGAAAGATGTTAGGCCCCAGAACGATCACGCAGACAGTAAAAGATTTTAGGAATATCAAAGAGCGACTTCGGGTTACGCATGATCGGCATCGTGACTAGGCAGACCAGCATCATAGGCCTTTAGAGTTTTGTGTTGGAGACCACGTATTCTTAAGAATTTTGTCAACCCATGGAGTTATTAGATTCATGGTCCATGGGAAGCTTAGTCCATGATACGTAGGGTCGTTTGATATTCTCGATCGGATAGACGATCTAATTTATCGTCTTGCCCTTCCACCTTTGCTACGAGAGGTGCACGATATATTTTATGTATCTCAGATGTGTAGGTATGTCCTGGATCCGAGTCATGTCCTCGATTACTCTGAATTAGTCATTGGTACCGACTTATCTTACGAGGAGCAACCCGCATCCATTTTGGACCGAAGGGAGAAGGTACTCAAGAATCGGACTATTTTTTTATCCGAGTTGCCTGGGGCCATCACACTCTTGGAAAATTGACGCGGAAGCACGAGAATGATATACGATCTCGATATCCACACTTATTCAATTTGGAAGGTATATTCTACCTTATGCCTTCGTATCTTAGATTTCGTAATTAGGCGATTACCTATGTGTTGTGATGTTAATGCTTGCATGTATAGATTTGCTAGTAGATTTTTATCATGTTTGTCCTGACTTCACTAGCCTTACTTGGATTCAAATTCCGAGGATAATTTTTTCTAAGGTGGATAGAGATGTCACTCCCCGTTTCCAGTATACGTATTGGGAGTGTATTATTTCTTGTTAGCATATTATTTATTTGGTTTCTTGAGACTAGACACATTATTTAGTTTGTCTTGGTTCTTGGTTTATGGTTTGGGTTGGTTTGGTCATGATTTGAACACATGGTCTAAACCTCAAACCCTAGCTATATAATCCAACTTATTTCTCTCTCCCACTTTATTCTTTCTTTTTTCTTCTCTCTCTTAGGTTTCTCTCCCTCTATAGGCAAGTACACCGTGTATGAGAAATAGATAAATCATTCATATTATTGCTCTATTATGTTTATTATGTGATTTTAAGCATGTTTAGAACTTGGTATTTTTGGATTTTGTAGATGGAATGGTGTACATTTGGATTTTTTTATGAGTGTGGGTCTACTTGAGTTTTTCTTGGTTTTGATCTTCAAAAACTTTTTTTCGAAAACTTATTGTTCTATATGATGGAGCACTTCATTTCGAGCAATTTGGCTTTTGAACCACTTGATTTAGAGTTGAGATGGGGATTTTTTTGGTAGAACTTGTTTTCCAGATCCTTGGAGTTTTTCCATGGCCGAAGTTACTGTTATGGAATGATGGAGTACCATGCAGCCAAGTAACATGTGCCCCCTCCAACATGCACCCATCTTGTTGGACACATGTCTGCTTTGTGCATGCTTTTAAAAGTCAGACGCATAGTACCTTGAACGCATGGAAATTCACTAAGGCCTGACTCCATGCGTCCAGGAGATTATGCGGCCATGAGCCATGCGTCTCTTCTTTTGGGCGCATATCTCTACACGACTTTTGTGTCTCTGCATGACTTTATATGCTTTTGTCTTTTCTCTTTGACACTTATGCATTGTCACATCAATCACCTTTATGTTACTTCCCTGAAACTTTATTTATTTCCCATCACTTTAGCACTTGTCCCAAGTAGTGGACTTTGGCCCGAGCATGCGGCCTGGAGGAGCATGCGGCCAGGTTAGAACATGCAGCTGGGTTGGTTCATGTGGCCTGACCTTCTTGTGCACGACTAAGGCACGTATTATCCTTATTGACTCCCTGTGTATACGTAGTACTTTCTTGTTAGGATCAATTATTTTATTTAAAATATTTCTTATCATCCTCTATGTGGTTGATCCTGGTTATTGCTTGTGTTATGATTCTAGGGGAGAATGGACTCAGTAACCCGACCCTGTGCTAGAACTCATGCTTATGATCTTGGTAATTGGACTCGAATATTGTATTTATGCTGATATAATCATTACCTGATATTGTTCATGATCTGTGCACTAAGGTATGACATACCGTGTTACGTGTTAAGTAATTTATATTTGGGTCGTGCATCGAGAATGACTCCAAATTCCTGAACGCGTGATAATTTATATATACTTTTCTTCCAGCAAGGACATGATATGCGAGTCAAGTACCAAAATATGGCTAGGATTTTGATTGTTGAATATTGCATACACGCTCGGGTGAATCCTGATTGAACTTCCATGAATTCGTATCTAGCATGCCCGTACTTTGTAAAAAATCTTAAGCAAAATTCTTATGTGGCCACACCTTGAGATTTCAAAACAATATAGGGTTAATTAGACAACTAAAAGTGGTAACATTGGGAGAAAATGATATTCCGAGATCATGCCAATGAACCTTCCCACAGAGATTCATTATAAGTACGATATGGGCTGGCCACCACAGATATTGTATATTATCTGCCTTAGTGGAGTGCAGTATCTGACATATTATAAATAATGTCGAGCCATTGTTTCACAATAGAAACATTGGAACCGCTAATACCGTGATCTAGCACAGTGGTCCTACGGGAAAATGGTGCAATTCGTGAAGTGCCTATATAATCATCTATTGGCTCGGGTAGCTCATGTTCGGCAATGGCGTAATCTGAGGATACTTATTATGCATTATTCTGATATAACCTCAGACTCCATAATTAGCAAACCGTACAAGTGATTGGTCGATCTTATTAATTGGACTTGGTTGTGATTGTATTATTCTACTAGTAGCCTAGGAAATGGACTATCATAGTGTGATGGATTCAACCATTATCCTTGTTTGATTATAGCGTTGGGCCTTTGTGCTAGGATATGCCATGGACCTAAGTTATGACACATAACCTATATTATTATATATTTATTGCTTAGGTTTTTTGTTTGCCATGGTCGTAAGTTTGGGAAAACTTTTGTTTAATAACAAACAAAAAAGCACAAAAAAATCCTAGAAAAAAAATCTAATTAAAATATTTTTTTATCTAGGTAATGTGACGATGGAGATCGAGTACTGCAGCGACTATTTTACTCTATTGATGGTCCAACGAGTAAATGAGGGATGATATCTTCACTTCTCTCTCTCTCTCTCTCTCTCTCTCTCTCTCTCTCTCTCTTGAGCTTGTGTGCACGTACGTAGCTCGCCTAGAAGGGTATGGTCTCTGAAGCAGAAAAAACCAACTAACCATTGGGACGTCTAAGTTGCTCCTATTTATAGCCATCATATTGGTGGGCTATAGGTGCCGCATATGCTCTTGTTTTGTGGCTGCAGAGGGGCTCATTCAACAGAATACGGTTGCAACTGTAGGCTCATATGATGGGCAGGTTGCCACGTGTTTTTTATCCTTAACAGGATGTAGTTGGATCAAGCCGAGCCACCATATTGACGTTTATTGGGATTTGCTGTTGTTGAAGATCTGGACGGTTCTCGTCTTTTGTTTGCATGACTTGGTCAGATTGACACGTGGCTCGCATTTTATTGAAGAGAATTATTTCAGTCGCAACAGAAATATTTTGTCTTAATGATGTCGGGATGTCATTTTCTTTCTATGTTCTAATCAGCTTTTATGTTACCTAATTAACCCTACAGTGATATAGAATTCCTTGCCGTAGCCACATGAATATTTTCCTTAATGATGTCGTACAGAGTACGGACACATTTGATATGAATCTATTTAATATAAGGAGTCAAGTATGGATCCACCCAAATATAGATACAATATTCAAACAAGCAATAACCTAGCCACGCTATGGTTCAGACCCATTATCATTTTCGTGCCAAGAATTCAGGAATATAATATTATGCACCGAGCAGGAATCATCATGTCACGTTCAGTGTACATGTTGGCCAATATCCCACACTTAGTTTATAATGTAGCATTGATAAATAGGCGAGCAGGACAAGTATATCAGCACGAATACAATAACCAAGTCAGGATACCAAACCTATCAGTTGGTCACATGAATCATGTTTGATCAGGTCAGGAGTCACATCTAATTAGGAATCTCATATCTCATAAGATCGAGTCACGGTCATGAATGCCTTATCAATTTCTTAAATTCTGGTATCATAGATCATCAATCATGGTCAAGCTCAACTAATCTAGAATAGGCATTAAGTGCACAACAGGACCCATGCATGCATAATCAATCATAAAAGTCCTGGGTTGGCGCACTTTGCAAGTGCCAAATATCGGCTAGTCAAGAATAGTGGCGCACTATGCACGAGCAAGCAACTATATGGTGCACAAACCTATAACACTAGGTCACAAAAGTCTTGGTGCAAAAGTCTATAACATGGCGCACAAAATCAATAATAGAGCAGTAGGAAGATGTGGCGCACAAATCAAGAATTATATGAATAGGCACATTCTAATCATGGAAGCAAACTGGCGCACAAAGCAAGAGTTATGAGTAAGAGAAGTAGCACACTATGCAAGTGTAAAATAACTACAAGACAAAATATAAGTCCCCAGGCGCGCAACAGTCGAGGGCACGACAGTCGAGAAGTGCCAAAGTTAAGGCTTGCTTATCTAGGCTGAACCGAGCAAGAGTGTGCTAAGGGTTAACAAGTGCGCCGGGTTATTAATCCATCAAAAGTGTGCCAAGCATTGAGCGTGCAGAAAATGCGCCAAGGGTTGTGTGTATAAGAGCGGCGCACTTTTGATATTTAATGCACAATGTGTTAATTGTGCGTCGGTCCGCTGATTGGTTAAAAGTGGGCCAAGGAGGAAGTTTGTCAAAAGTACGCTGAAAAGTAGACTGGCGCACTTTTGCTTGGTTCATTCGATAATACATCAATTGTGCGCCGAAGGCTAAAATCTTCCAAAAGTGCACCAAGAAGGATTTTTTCCAAAAATTTATCCCTTTGACATACTTTTGCAAGAAATTGGCAGTACTCTTAAAGTACGCACTAGTATAGAATGTGGCTCACATTCATCATGTGCACATGGTGCAAATCCTCCTGTGTACTTCTTGTCACTCTTCTTCTTCTCCAACTGACCCACCATTTGATGCACTCATAGCTCAAGCTCGAGACTATGACAGTGCTTCATTCCTCAAGCAACAAGAACCAAAAATTAAGAGAAAATCCAGGCTCGAAATCAGGGAACAACATATTTTGAAAATACCTTATTTTTTGGAGATTATTTCCTAGGAAAATACTTATAAAAATTCTCGTAATAAAATCAAGATAAAACCATTAAACACCTCAAATCTGAAAACTCTAAGAACTAACTACAATCAAAATACTACTAGAAACTAATTACAACAACAAATATTAAGAATAAAACTATAGCCGATCATATTTGCAAGATATACTTTCCTATGAAGAAAATCAGGAGCAAAATAAAAAATGAACAAGTTAGGAGAGAATGAGAACAAGGATATATATAGACAAGGGGTTGATGGTGAACCGTCAGATCTCTCCAACAAATCCAAGCCACACACCCTACCTACCACCACAACACCATCAATATTAGCCAATGTGCGCCAAGCTTCCATTCAATCGTGCACTTGAAGTATACCCAAAGTGCGCCAAAAATGAAAACCAACTAGAGTATATTCCAAGTATACGGGATAGGGGAGTGACACTTGATGATTTGACTATACACTAGTGTGTATGTGTTTGAGGATAATATATATATATATATATATATATATATATATATATATATATATATATATATATATATATATATATACATGTGAATATTAGTATGTATATTAGTGTTTGTTATTAGAGTGTAGGTGTATGTATGTGTGAGTGTATTGATGATAACAAGTTGATGTAGTGGTGTTGGGAGTGTATCAAGAACTGTGTACATACCTGAGAATTGATATGCAGGTAAGTATGTAGTGAGCAACAGCAACTGTGACCTGGAAGTATGGAGAGTTGACTGATACTCAGTATCAATTAAAGTTGTGAGTGTGAATTACAGTTGAGAGATGACTGTGTTCACTATGCATCAGATGGGGATCGGGTCAGTAGCAGGTTGGGGGTTCCTATATGTGTATCAGGTATTGGTGGCAACCAAGGAAGCAGCAGCAACAACAAGCTTGTTGGTAGGTATTAGCAATTGTTGTGCACTGCATTTTGTGCTGAACTAATAGAGGGAAATCGGGATATTGATGCCAATGTGTGCATTGATGTACAGGTAAGGGAATGGGTGAGTATTATAGTTATGAATTCTTTAAGGTATTAGTTGAACAGTGAGCATTGATACTCGAGTGAAAGACTCGAGTATAACCTGATCTAAACTTTCGTGCACTGTTGGTGTGCTAGATAGGTGAGAGAACTAAACCCAGGTGCAGGTATTAGGGGAGTTAGGCAATGCTTTATAGTAGGTGTGAGGTGGTACCTGAGAGTATCACCTGAGTTAGGTGAAGGGGGAGCCAGATATAAACTGAGCATCATATGTTCAAGTTGCAGGCAACTGACAGTGCCTTGTGCGCTATAATTTGTTGGATGACCAGTGAGGAATTGATGGATAGGTGTTGTATAAGGTTAAGTTAAGGGTAGTAGTCTATATACTAAGCTAGGGTTTGGCTTTACCTAAGATATTAAGTAAGGTATTAATTTGGTATTAGTAGGAAGGTTATGAATTCTATGAGGTATCAAGGATTAGACTTGAGTTAAGGTAATGATGTAGTCTAGATATGTTATGTATTAAGTTATTTAGTAAAGGTATTAACTGGAAATCTATATACATGAGTTATTTATATACTAATAGCATATAGTATAATAAATAGCAACTAGTATTAGCTAAGTACTAACTAATATAGGTAGAATACCTTAGTACTAAATATTATAAGCTAGGTAATAACTAATAGGGTCTAATATTAACTAATATGGACTAGTAGACCCTAGTATGACTTAGAATACCATAGTGTTAACTAATATAGGCTACTATAACCTAGTATAACAAGGTATTAACCTAGTTAACCTAGTATCAACTAGTATACTCTAGTATGGACCTAGAAGTGGCCTAGAAACATAACAACAAGTTAGTTAACCATATATATCATATCATATCACTCTTTCACATTTATATTTGATATTTAGTTTATTATGACTCTATTTTGGACATCTATTCTCATGCATTGCTCAGGACCACAAGCGAGTATATTTTCTGACAGTTTTCGTTAGTTTTGATGATTACTATACTTCTAGTTTGTAGTGCACAGTTAATTTCTAACATAGTAGATACACGGGCTAGTATCATATATACATGTCATGAGAAGTCGTGATTGGATCCATCGAACTAGCCAAGAAAGGAGAAATATGAGCAAGTTATGTGATCATACCCTACCTTACAAGTATCATAGCTCACCCCATATCTCACTTATGGTGTAGCCTGACCATATTACATGCCTCATAGCCTATTATATATGATTAGCCTGACTCTTGCTCGCACCATAGCTAACTAGATGGTTAGCCTAACCTCACATGTATCATAGCTAATCATATATAACAAGCCTGATCTAGTCCCATGTCGATCACATACCAAACTAATATTTTAAGGCACTTAGCCAGTATTTTCTTTTCCTCTATTGCTAGTATTTACATCGTCTGCTTTTCTCTGTTTACCATGTATCTGTGATATGATGATTGTCTCTCTAATTTTCCTTACATTCTAATATTTTATTCCATATATATATATATATATATATATATATATATATATATATATATATATATATATATATATATATATATATATATATATATATATTCCTTACTCACTGATTTATAGTTTTTATCAATATAATTAGAATTACTGTTAATTTACGTGTTTCTCTCCAATCCTAACTAAATAACATTTTTTAGAGGATCTCGAGTTATTTTGTCCCACTTATTATGGACCGGGAGTAGATAATAGGTATATTCTAGAGCCTCGGGAGGAGCCACTTCCTATAGAGGAGACACCAATACTGACTTAGCTAGTTAGATTATATTGTACTCGATATATCTCCAGTCTTGATACATTGAGTTTTTATTGTTTCTGATATTTGTTTTTAGTTTGAGTTATCTAGACTCTTAGAATTATTGTTATTGTTTGAGATATTTATTTCTAGACTTATGTTGGAACCTCTTTTATATCATATCGTGCGTTTCATCTTTCTTATAGATTATTGTGATTTAGTATATGTTCAACATTATCTTATATTCATTTTGTCCTCCTTAGGAGCTGAGATATCATTGACAAGTTATATATTATTGTGAGATAGATAGTATTGTGACCTAGACAACATTCTACCATCGATGTTGGGGCGTAGACTGGACGTACCCATAACTCATGCCCAATTTTTGGGTACGGGTCATGACAATGAGTCTTTGCCAGGCTGTCAAATCTCTATTGAATGTAGGATTCCGCTCAATCCTTGAGTAGATTTTTGGAGATTTTGAGTCGCCTTTATATACGTTCGTCGAGGCAACGGTTTACTCATTGATGATGGCAGATTAAGAACTCAACCGCCGCTCTTTATCCTAGATTGCCACTTGGCTTGAGATGGCTCGGGTTCTGTGACGCTCTTATCTATAGAAAGAGGAGAGTTTGGAGAGAGAAATCTTCTTCTTTTTTCTCTGCATTTTCATCCGTTGTTGCTATCTTCGACAACTGCCATGGCCTCCAGAGCCGCTTCTTCTTCCACGGCTGCCAAGGGTAAGGGCCTAGCTACTGAGGTTGTGGTCACAAAGACGAAGGGCAAAGGAAAGGGGAAGACCCCACCGCCTAGGGTGGCTCCCCTAAAATTCCTTCTGATGTGCAGAAGCCCGTTAAAGGTAGGGTTCCCTCTGGGGAGTGACACCCTTTGCACGGCTCATCGCATTAATGAGGAGACATGTGCGGCCTTTTCTCAAGTCTTGTTGCATGAATAAGGATATGCACAGACTTTCTACTAAACATGTCACATGGGTGGAGGCCCGTCATGCGCGGTCTTGTGATGTGCAATCCTTAGGTCTATCGCATGGGTGATAGTCTCGCCCTGTGCAGATCTATTACGCACCATGTGTAGATGACCCGCATGGCCCTTTTGTTGTGATATTTTGGCATATATTCTAATTGTGCTTCTTTTACGTTTTGCAGTAAACCTGCCTGTTACTCCTTCTGGTAAGTTGACCCTCAACCCTGAGCGGGTCCTGTTGAGTATGAACTTTACGGATTTGATCGTCTCCCTACAGGTCCAACTAGACAGGGGTTTTCCATACGAGAGGCAAAAGTTGATCACTGGCCATAGCGAGTTTTATCTTTAGAATCAGATGAATGCAGAAAAAAGTGTTGTTGGGCAGGATTATACTTTCAAGAAACCATACTTTCTTTTTGGGGACGCGCTGACAATCTCTAGCTATGACTTGGGGAAGTCAAAAGGAGAACTGGACCTTCACCTACTGTCGGACAAGGTTGTCAATGCCCTCTTTCGAGCGTTATATGCCTTTGTCAGACTTTCGCATAGTAATGAGCCGGAGGAAGATGAACTGGAACTTGACGCCTGAGCAACGGGGGGCCCTTAATGGTAACATACGGCATGGACCAAGTCTGAGCAAGGAGGCTTTCTCTTGTCATAAGGAGTCGCCTCCCTACTCTTCTCTTGGCTTGGCACCTGGTGTTGTAAGAAGTGACTTGGGGCCGAACCTCGATGCTTATATAATAGATATGTTCCTCCACCAAGTGGCCAAAAAAGGGGGGGTACCCTTCTGGTCAATTATAGACTCTTAGCTGGGTCAATTATAGTCCCTAGTGGTATCGGTTGACCCGATGGGTGCTGAAACACTATGAGCAGAAACTACAAAATGCCAATCTTTTTTATGCTATAAGGGGCACCAATTATGGCCTGGAGACTAATCTTTGCCTATTTATCGCCCTGATGGAGATGTACAACTACCATTTGGGGACTTTCCTTACACCCGGTGGTAAGATGGGACTTGCCTTGCATGAGATGCATGCATTCGGTATCAAAGCTTCCTTGGGGCGAAGTGCCTTACGAGGAATATGCCCCGAGTAACGACAAACTGGAGGACCTAAAAAAGGAGGATCCGGAGCTCGTAGCCGTATACGCAGAGCTACTGTGCCATCATAGTATCTGTCAGAGAATGTATAAGGAGGAGATGACGTCCGAAGGGGATATCCCCTATATTACTGTCTGGATGTACTATCTTTTCCCGGAGGAGCCCGACTCGGACGAGGTTTATGTTCGTGGGCCGCAATCCCAAGAGCTATCGTGGATTTGATCCAGAAGTATCGCGAAGCATCTATCGCTCACGACTTATCTGCCGAGAATTAGGAATTAAGCTACTTCTTTATGGATACCTACAAGCTATCTGAGAAGGCACTACTAGAAAGATACCTGATGATCTGGCTATGTAGTTGTGTGTTCGCGGGGGGTTCAGGCTCAATTGAGAGAATTAATCCTAACCTTATTCTCCCGACTGTGCGGCTAGCTGTGCAGCTAGCTTTTGGCCACCCTCTGGCGTTACTGCCCGCGATGGTTTGCTGCTACTACTGCGGTCTCCGACATTTTGCCTCAAAGGTGAAGCACCACAAAGGGCTCAGAGAGTTCAACTGGGTAGAGTTACCTTATCACTACCTGATGGGCTAGCTTTTATTGTACCAATGGTCTTTAATGCACTCCGACACCCAGGAAGGAATGTTGGAGGGGATTATGCTATCCATCGTTATCGGGGGATAAAGTGGAAGTGCGAGAATGTGCCCTCCTATAGGAGAGAGCTTGCTTATCTGAATGGTTGGATATTTTTAGCACTGCCCTCGAATTTACTGAGGAAGAAAGGAGTGATATTCATTAAGACAGTCGGACTGCTGATCACCTGATGTCAGCAAAACTTTACAGCTGGCTCCTTAATATCCGCCATTCCCACTAGGTGTATCAAAATTGGGATGACATTTATTTGAAGCCCTATCTAGCCAGTAGTTTTGCCCATCAATTTGGGTACAGCCAACTCCTACTGGATACTCCTAGTGCTTTCCTTGGGCATTGTGACAATCTTCTTGATGGAGCTCATGCGTTAAGCTACTATGCCGCCGTCGGAACATAAGTTGAGTTCGGGTTGTCGGTGGCTGGCGTCATACAGAACATGTTGTTTACTGCAGAGAGTATTTACTGCACAGTCAATATTCCACCAGCTGACTATGATCCCGGGATGAGTTTTTGGTGGGTATCATTTTGCGTCTCCATCTTTGAAAGGTCGACGAACGCCCAAGAAGGGAAAGAGTGTGGCTCGACCTTTGCTCGTTGACTCAGACCCACCGTCTAAGGAGGGGACTCCTTCTGATGGCCCTCATGCTCCTAAGCGTAAGACGATTATGGCTCACCACCATAGTCATTCTAAGCGGGCGTGAGTTAAGGTGGTTCCTGAGGCGGGGCCTATAAGAAAATTTGGTCCTTCTGCGGAAGACGTAAGAGAGGAGGTATGACCCATTGCACTGGTAGTTTCCGAACCAGACCCTACCTTAGATACGATAGCAGTGCCCGTAAAACCTCTTATTTTGATTCTTATGACTCCTCTATATGAACATCTTTCTTCTGGTTTATTTGAAACTTTGCAGACACAGGGGCAAAGGGACCATCCTCGGTGGTCTACGACTGCTAATGTCTCTTATTCAAAGCGGGACAAAGAGTCGACGTTCCCCGAGTCCGAGGCCACGATTGAAGAGCTTATTCCAGAGGATTCAAGCGGACATATCCTCGAAGGGGAGCTGATAGAACTGACTACTTCCAACATCTTGGTGGATAACTTGGATGTTGTCGGGACGCTCCACAAATCCCGTCATCTGTCCCGGGTACGTTGTTTCACATTTTCTCGTGGGATGAGATTTTTGTCTTAAGTTTTCTATTTTGTTGGTGCGGTTGGTCACAGGTTGTTTTGGTCCTGCAGACTCCACTTCTCCTTTGAGGAAGATGAACGTGGCCTCTGAGGAAGGCGCAGAAGAAGAAAGAGGTAGAGGGGCTTGTTCGGAGGAATTATGTTCTCCCCCGTTCTACTAGGGGTAGAGAACACCCAGCGGAGCCTCCCATTGAGGCTAGTATAGGGGAGGCCTCTACTGTTATGGATGAAGTGGCTGCTAAATAGCTTGATATTAGCACATCTTCTGGTATCGAAGCTGCAGTGATCAACGTTACCCAGTTGCCCAGCGTCCAGCTATTACTTTCAACGGGGAGGCAGCTGGATGAAATTAAGGTGTCTCGTTGTTCTGCCCCTATGGTTCCACCTCCTGGGTCGTCTAGTACTATACCACTCTCCTCTCAGTCAGTGGTGGCCCCTTCTATTCCAGCTCCTCTGACTCCCTCTACCCTTATTGACGTGGAAGAGTCATCCAAGATCACCATTCAGAGCTTTTACTTGCAACTGAAGCAGGGAGTTCAAGCTGTGATGGGACAAAATAAGTCTTTCATCTGGGCCAAGCATTATGTTATGAGTCAGGTCAAACTTTTGAGGACTCTTCCCAGCTTTGAGCAGACGGCTGGCCTTCTGGGCCAGAAGCTTACCAAGTTAGAGCAGCATCTGGATGAACTGCAGCTGACACAGTAGGTTAAAATGACTGTCATGGTAGATGGCAAACATGATTTCCTCCTACGTTCTGCAGAGCAGGTGAGATCTGCCTACGCTAAGAGCAAGGCTGCCTTGGAGCGAGATATTAGCTAGCTGGCATCCAAGCATGATAATTTGAGCATCCATGGGGAAGCCTGCCTTTTCCAAGAAGACTTCGCGACCGAGGCCATAGCCGAGATAAATGAGCAGATTGTGCAACTCCAGGCCAAGCTTAAGATCTTGGAGGGTAATCTTCCAGTGGCCCGATAGGAGCGGGAGCCTGTGTGCGTTGAATCTACTAAGGTATACGGGTCTTCTGCCGCCCTGGAGGGTACCTTAAAAAACTTAAAGAGAAGTACCAGGCCTACGCCTATTTGGAGGATCCCGCGGCTGTAGCACGAGAGGCCGAGCAGCGGGTTAAAGCTAGGATCAATGGCAGGGTTGCCCACCTCCGAGGAATGATTAGAAGAGTTTTGCATAGATCAGTAGCATCAGTGGTTGTTCCTTCCTTCTTCTTCTTTTTGGATTAAGGCGTTAGTAAGTCCCCAAATATAGTTTGATTATGGTTCCCCATTTGGAAGAAATAAAAGCTTTTTCCCTTTTCTTGGGATAATTCGTATGAACTTTGGGTATTGTACTAGAGGTAATATGGACATAGTACAATACTGTAGTCTTTCACGGATCCCACTAGGGGATCTTTGGTGGACCTATTACTTTTTATGCACTTGAGTGCAAGTAATAGATTCGAAACAAGCCTTGTTATAGGTGATATAGACGTGGCAAGTTTTGTGGACTTAACACCGCTAGCATACTTAGAAGTTAAGTACGGATGATAAGTTTAAATCACGACTGATATCAGAGGTAATATGGACGTAACAAACAATGGTCATACATATAGGTTTGCTCAGATATAAGAAGGATATGGCAAACTCTACTGGGGAGGATGTGAGGATGATAGCCCAGAGGTAACGTGGACATAAGCTAATCGATAGTCATACCGAGAGGTTAGGTACGATGCCGGTATTTTTGTGGAAGAAAAAGAAAACGAGTCAGAGGTAATATGGACATAGTTTTTTTTGGATGGGGAACATGGATAGCTCATAGTTCAGAGGTAAATATGGACGTGAACTATTTGCTTCCATTGAGGACATCCCACTGGGAGATCTTTGGTGGACCTATTACTTTTTGTGTACTGGAATACAAGTAATAAGTTTGAAATAAAACCATATCAGAGGTAATATGGACGTGATAGGTTTTGTGGACCCATTACTTCTTGCGCACCTGAGTGCAAGTAATAGGTTCGAGATAAGCCCTGCCAGAGGTGATATGGACGTAGTAGATTTTGTGGACTTAACACCGTTGGCGTACTTAGAGTTAAGTACAGGTGATAAGTTTAAATGATAACTGATGTCAGAGATAATATGGACGTGACAATCGATAGTCATACAGTGAGGTCTGCTTAGAGGTAATATGGACATGGCAAAGCCTACTGGGGATAATCGATTAGGAAAGTAGTTCAGAGGTGATATGGATGTGAACTAATACCCAAGAGAACTGATTGGGAGTGGTCTACCCAAGAATAGGGATGGACCTAAAAATTGCTCCACTAGGGAGCTTTTGAGGATCCACTGTCTGTTGCATATTCAGGATTCCTAAATACAGACAATGGCTTTTGTCAAACTTTTATGGCAAGAGAAGGGCATATTGTGCTTACATGCTTGCCGAGGATAAATGATGGGAAACATACACTATATATTTTGGTTGTCCCGCTAATAGTAAGGGGAGTACAAGTCTGCCTTAGACATAGTACTTTTTGAGGAACTTGTCGTTGATAGGCATCATGAGCAAGTCTCTATTGGATTTTGTGAGTCGGTAGGCATCATTGGAGAACACGGACTCCACGATAAACAGACCCTCCCATTTATGTTAGAATTTACCGGCCGTCTTATGGGTCATGATCATCGATCTTTTTATTGTCAGAAAGAGGTCACCCACTAGCTAAGTCCTCTTCTTGACCTGTTTATTAAAGGCTCCTAAGAGGCCCACTTGGTATATCTCAATGCGTTGTTGATCTAAGAGGCATTTCTCATCGAGTGCTTCTAGCACTTGTAGCCATCGGCAGCGATTGTTGTCAATGGTCAATTGGTTGAAGATAGCCACTAGGACCGAGGGAATTTGGAACTCGAGAGGGAGGACTGTCTCGTTGCTATAGACTAAGGAGAATGGTGTACTTCCAGTAGATGTCTGGACCGTAGTGTGGTAGGCCCAGAGACATTCACCCAGCTTTTTATTCCAGTCGCGCTTATTGGATGACACGAACTTTTTGAGTAGATTTATGATGGTCTTGTTTAATGCTTTTGCCAGACCATTTACTGCTGGGTTGTAGGCCGTCGAGGCTATATTCTAGATTCAGTTTTTGTCACAAAATCGATAAAAAGTATGACTTATAAACTGTGGACCATTATCGTGAATGGTCCTCCATGGCAAGTTAAAGCGGTATATGACGTGACGCTTGACAAAGCTGATCACGTTTGAGGTCTTGACTTCAACGAGTGGAATAGCTTTCGCCCATTTGGAGAAGTAGTCGGTGATAGCCAAGATAAATTGATGTTCCTTAGAAGAAGGTGGACTAATTGATCCGATAATGTCCATTCCCTACGCTTCAAACGACCAATATGCTACCGTTGGGTGCTGAAATTCTGAGGGCTGGTGGATAAAGTCTGCATAGATTTGGCACTCTTGGCACTTTCTCGCATAGTCGGCCAAAATTAATGCATTCTTCGAAGATGGTTATATAGCTTGGGTCTGGGCTGATGGGCACCGCAAACCTCGTCGTGTGCCTCGCAAAAAGCCTATTTCACTTCTGTATTCGATAGGCATCGTAGCAAAAGACCATCGTAGGAATGACGATACAATATTTTGGTAGCTGTATTATAATAGAACTGGAGGAAACGTCTTCTGATGGAAGTGGCTTCCTTTGGGTTCTCGGATAGAATTCCATAGACTATATAGTCAATGAATGGGAGTCTCTAGTCTTGAGAGTTGGTGCTTGTCTCTACTAAGTAGCTCAGGCACAGACATAAGTTATTCTTCGGGCAGACCAGCTCTTGATCGATAATGGTAAACAGTTTATGAGTATTGACCGGAACAGCTAAAGAGACTACGAGGCCGGCCAGGGCGTCAGCCTCGATATTTTGCAGTCGAGGGACGTACTCTATGAAGAACCCCTTGAAGGTGGAGATTATTCCAAGCGCAACTTGGTGGTAGGGAATCAAGTCCTCGTGTCGGACCTCGTATTCTCCCCTGACCTGACTGACTATCAGCTTGGAATCGTCGTAGGATTCCAGGTAGTCAACTCCCACTATTAGTGAGTTGGAGCCCAATGACAAGAGCGTTGTACTCTGCCACATTGTTGGAGCATGGCTCTATGAGGGAGTAAGTGCGATTTATAACCAGATCGTGTGAGAAAATCAGTACTACCCCGACGCCAGCGACAATATCGCCTTTGGGACATGTTCTTGAAGCACCGTCAAAGAACATTCGCCAAACGATTTCTACACTTATGGTCATATTTGAGCCCGTTACTTCGTTTAGGATCTTCTTATATAGCTTTAAGGTTTTCGGTATATGGTGGGCTGCCAGAAAATCTGCCAATGCTTGGCCTTTGACCGCCTTTTATGGGACAAATACCATGTTGATTGGTGACAGTAGTATTGCCCATATGGCTAGGCGAGAGTTGAGCACTATGGGTTTAGTTATAAGGATCCTGAGAGGATTAACTCGTTAGATCACATGGATAGTTTGTCCTTCCACGTAATGTCGGGTCTTCTGAATGGCGAAGACCAAAGCAAGGCACTCCTTCTCAATGGGGTTGTACAAGTGCTCTGTGTCGGCCATCATTCTACTAAGATAGTAGATAGCCTGTTCGTGACCTATATCACTTTTTAGGCTAGTAGAGCTCCGAGAGAGTGATCCAGTGCCCGCACATATAGTAAGAATGGTCTTCCCACAACGGGGGATACCAATACTGGAGGATTCACGAGATACTTCTTGATATCGTCGAAGGCGCGCTGGCATCCTTCGCTCTAGATAAAGGAGACTCCCTACTTCATAAGCTGAGTGAATGGCTGACAACATCTAGAGAGGTTTGATATGAACTTCCTGATGTATGTCAGTCTTCCTTGAAGGCCATAAAGTTTCTAAGGTTCTTCGGTGGGTGCATTTCAAGGATGGCTTTAGTCTTGTCGGGGTCTACGTGAATACCATTCGAAGTTATGACAAAACCCAAAAATTTGCCACTGGAGACTCCTAGGAAGGATATGATAGGATTTATCTTGAGCTGGTGTGTACATATCAGGTCGAACACAGTCTTCAAATCTCGGAGGTGATCATCTTTGGAGCGACTCTTGACAGCAATGTCAGCAACGTAATACTCTACTATCTTGCATATATGCTCATGGAAGATAGTGCTCAAAGTTTATTGGTATATAGCACCTGCGTTCTTCATACCGAAGGGCATGATTGTGTAGCAGTATACTCCAATCGGCATTCAGAATGATGTATGCTTCTCATCGTCAAAAAATATCTTGATTTGATTGTAGCCTGAGAATCCGTCCATGAAGGACATGCACTCGAAGCCACAAGTGTTGTCGATCATTATATCTATGATCGGAAGGGTAAACTCATCCTTAGAACATGTCGTATTTAGATCACGGAAGTCAATGCAGATCTATTTTTTCCCGTTCTTTTTTACGACGGGTATGATATTGGCTACCCAGTCCGGATCTTGTTCTTCGAGGATAAAGCCACTAGATATTAGTTTGTTGACTTTAGCTTTGATGGCATTCATGATATTCGGCCAGAACTGCCATTGTTGTTGCTTGACTTGCTTCCCGTTCGAAAAAATATTGAGTTTGTGGATCGCGATTAAGGGGTCCAGTCCCAGCATGTCTTCGTAACTCCAGGCAAAGACATCGATGTACCTGACGAGCTGTAGCAGGGATTCCCTATCCTTATTGGACAAACTCTTTCTGATGAAGATAGATTTGGGGAAGGATTCTTTGTACAACTTCGTCCTCAGTGGGAGATTCTCGATGTTCGAACCGTATCATCTATTGTGCATCTAGGCATTGAGCCCACGGTTCTACTTTAAAGAGTTCAGGTGGGCCATCGTTGTCTCCCTCAGGGTCAGCTGACGCCATATTGGCTGACAATGTTTGTTTGAGCATCTCCCCGATACTGACCTCAGAGTCCGAAGAGAATGATTCTGAAGAGTGATAGTGTGACTCATCTTCTTCATCCAAGCCTTCGAGGGTCGTGGGAGGCATGACGTACCCTAAGCCATGCTTGGTCCTCTGGTAGTAGTCCTCAGACTTGCCTGTAGAAGCCTGCAGATATAGAGGCAACCATCATCCTTTACCATAGTTCAAGCCCCTAACGGCTTTCAGATTGTATCCTATCTTCTGGATGAGGTGCTTGGTTTAAGAGCTGTACCGATGAAGTGGTATTTTATCGATATCAAGTTCTGGCTCTAGTTCCTATGGGACGGAGGATTGAGGACTCTCCACTCTGCCAAAGATGATGGATTTGTATCCCCTCTTCCTTGCTGGAACTATGAAGTAGGTGTTCTGACAGGGAAGAACTTGGTTGACTTTATGGGTGGTAGTCACATGTTTGTGCAAGTGCAGTCCTAGACCGTGCATATTGGAATATAATGTGTTGAGATGTGCAACATCCGAATAGTTCAAAGATAGCCATTTATTCATAAAATAAGGTATTTTATCCTCAGGAATTACATCTTCAAGAGAAGGGACGTTAGCATGAGCGGCTATATACTCCTCTAGTTTGTCCTTTCCGAGATCTACCCCTAGTGCGAGCGACAGCTTTGGAAGTCTCATGTACAGCTTTTCTAATTTATGCCTCTTCTTCTCCCTCTGAATCAAACTTTTTCTTGCCATAATGTCTAGTTCCTATTATTATCAATGATATATTTTTTTTAGAAAGATTATCCATGTCTCTGTTTATGTAGGGGTTCGAAAGTCATAGCAAGTGCCGAATCTTCCTTCAGCGGTCGATTCGGTCTATGAAGGCAAACGAACAGAGGTTTAGGTGCTTTCTTGTGCAATTTCACCAAGAGGGGAGGGGTTGGGTCGGGAGTGCTTGCTTTGAGATTGACTCTCAAGGGCTCGTCCGATGTTGTCCCAGTCTTTGCCTAATTATCGGCATCATTGCCACCTTCATCTTGGTGGACTTGATTGAAGAGGATCGAGTCAGAGTAATAGGCCTCGACCCCTTTGAATGGATCTACGTTGGCAAATTTTGTCTTGACGATGCCCTGATCGTCCACGTACTTCAAGCACTGGTGCAAGGTTGACGGTACGATCATGTATTGATGTATCCATGGACGTTCCAACTGGACATTGTAGGATACGTCTATTACGTAGCAGGTGACCTTTATTTTTAAGTCGTCGATCTGACACTTCAAGCGAATCTTGCCTAGAGGTTAGCTCCTCCTAGCATTGAAGCCACTGATGGGAGTATTGGTTGCTGTCAGACGAAGCATCGGGATGCCCAAGGTCTAAAGCAGACTCTACAGGATGATGCTTGTTAACGAACCAGGGTCGATGTGCATCTGGTCTACCTTGATGGCATCGATGTATCCTGTGTAATACAGAGGACGATCGTGCCAATTATTCTTCAGCAACATATCTTGTTACGAGAACATGGTGTTGGGTATTGCATCTATCATATTATTGTAGTGGGGGCATGCAGCAGGATCCTCAGCTGGAGTCTTGGCCTACGCCAGGTAGGTATCGACATTCTATAATGCCTTACTCAAAGCAACCCAAGTATCTTTGGAGACTCCGAGAAACTAAAATAGTAACAAATTTTCTGGGGTATTGTCCATTTGTTCCAATATGTCAAAGTTGTAGGGCTTCTCCAGCCCCTGAGCGGTAACTTTGCGCAGCGGTTTATCGAAGCAAGTTTCTTTCTGCTTGGACTTGTCCTCTGGTAGAGGATGGGATGGACCCAGATCGGATGCAATGATTGGGAGTGTACCATCGTCAGGAATATCGTACTCTTTGTTTGTCATTAAAATTGGGATTGTTTTAATAACAAACTAAAGAAAGTATAAAGAGGTCCTAGACAGACAATCTAAGTATAATTTTTTTATTTTGATGTGTGACAATGGACAAAGAGCACTATAATGGATCTTTTACTCTGTTGACGGTCCGACGCGAGAGTGAGGAAGCTCTTCTCTGTTCTCTCTCCTGTGCGTAGGGGTGGTCTGGTCTCTCTTAAGCAGAAAAAGCTGACCTTTAGGGTATCCCAAGTGCTCCTATTTATAGACATCATGTAGATGGGTTATAGGCACCATATATGCCTCTGTTTGGTGGCCACAGGGGGCTCCTTCAATAGAATACGGTTGCAATTATAGCCGCATAGTACGAGTTGAGTCCCGGGGGAGCTGTCGCATGAATATTTTGTTGGGATTTGCTGTTTATTGGAGATTCTGGCGGTTCTCGTCTTCCGTTGCGTGACTTGGTCAGCTTGACACGTAGCCCACATTTTAATAGAAGAGAATCATAGCAGAAAGATTTTTTCTCATGAGAGTGCGGTGTCTGGAACATAGGGGGCCAGAGACGCCTGAAGCATATGGAATATGGGACGTCGGGGGCCAGAGATGCATGGAACATATAGAGTCTGGACCGCATGGGGCCAGAGACTCATAGAACGTATGGAATCTAGACCGCATGGGGCCAAAGACTCATGGAACGCATGGAGTCTGGACCGCATAGGGCCAGAGACGCATGGGACGCATGAAGTCTGGACCACATAGGGCCAGAGACGCATGGGACACATGAAGTCTGGATCGTATAGGTTCTCCTACACGTGGCGCTACATGCTTGTCAGAAGTCATTATTAGTCTGACGAGAGATTCTTATCGCTTAGTTTGCTCACATTTTTTGAAGTGCTCAGAAAATCATTTTTGTCAGGATTCTGTGTCAAACATGTGGGCAATATTTGGAGCGCAGGAATGTAGCTTTTTCTATACGGCATGGTTATCCTGCGACCTAGTTTCTTTGGAGTCGAATAGGGCGTAGGGTTGTTGGATGCATGGATCCATGTCACACCCGATTCCTGATTTGGTATTTCTTGAATTTTGAGATTTAATTTTTCTGATAATGTATTCATGGTGTATTTCTCATGTTGGTTATTGTCATTTTATTTATTATTTATTTTTTATAGTTGAGAGAGACTACCCGAGACCAGTAGAATATCCATTGACATTGTCATAGATCCGGTTTAGGACCCGCATGTAGACTGGACACCTGGTTTGGTTCATTTTGGTTGAACCCATTACAAACCATCTTTCTCTCCTTTTAGTATATATATGGGTATTTTCTCTCTCCTAAATTATTTTCTCATTCCACTCTTCTTGCTTCCTTTATCCTCCTCTCCCTCAAGCTCCCTCTAGTCAAACCCTAGCTCTAGGAAGAAGTAGTTATAACTTGGACCGTGAGAGGTAGAGGCTAGGAGCTACCCAAAGCAAGTACATCTTTCTCGATGGTGAAGCCTTGATTTTTGGATTTTATTTATATATGTTATTGTAAAAATGTATTTTTGGAGTTTTAGATTTTGATGAGTATATTTGAGTAGATCTGAATTTGAAGTTTAGGATTTGCATAGGTTCCATGTGTTTTTGTGGCTTTGATCTACTAAAATATGATATTTTTAGAAAACAGTTTTTGTGGTTGATGGAGCACTTCATTTCAAGCATTTTGGCTTTTGATTCACTTAATTTGAAGTTAAAATAAAGTTTTTATAAAGAAAACATTTTTTGGATTTATTTGGAGCTTTCGGCCATGGCTGAACCTGCTGTTGGAGATGACGTAGTCATCATGCGACTAGCGACCTATGTGGCAGAGAGTGCTATGCTGCCCGAGAGGGTTATACGGCCTGAACTCCTTGTCGTATACTGATAGCATGCGTTCATCTTTTTGGATGCATGACTGTTCATTACACAAAGTGTTCTGGAACTAAGTCTTTGAACTCCTTGCGTATTCACTCTCTGAACGAATAAAAAATTTGCTAAGTCCAAGAGGGACATCTATGTGACAAACGAATTTATGCAGCATTGGCACTATGCGCCTTTTCTCTTTTGACGCATAACTCTGCTTCGTCCTTGCACATCTTTTTATGATTCTTGTCTTTTTCTCCCTGACACACTTTATTGAATGTTATATCAGTCACATCAATCACTTTATGTCACTTCACTGATACTTTATTTATTGGCCGTCACATCGACACTTGCCCTAAGGAATAGACTTTAACCCTGAGCATGGGGCCAGTGAGTGCATGCGACCAGTGGGTGCACGCGGCCAGTGGGTGCATGCGGCCAGTGAGTACATGCAGCCAGTGGGTGTATGCGGCCCAAAATCTTTGTGCGCATTTTTTTGTTTCTTTTAATTATGTTCACTTAATAATTCCTTCTAGTGATTATTGTTGTGTGCTTTCTTATATTGATATAAGTTTATGTCACTAGAAAAGTTTTGCACATAGTTCATGAGACAAGTTTATGTACAAGTTCACAATCCTCACGACACCGTGGAAATAATTGGGTATGGAAATCCAATACATTTGGCATCGGGAAATCGAGTGTGAGTATTGTCCAATGTTTTCCGAGTCACGGATGCGATAACTCGTGAAAAGTTTATACCCGTGATTCGTCATTCTAGGAAAGTTCTCAAGTATCCACGACTCGAGAACTTGAAATAATTTAGTAATGATTAAACAAGGTAATATTTACCTAGATCATTGGGAGGGAAGAATATTGCGCTACCGGCTAACCCAATCTCTAAGGGCCCCATGCAACATGGACCAACCCTGCTAGGCAAGGGCTCTATGACTGACCAAGTTTACGTGTGTTGTGGCACTACAAGTTGTTGTTATTGAGTCATGGTTCATAATATTATGTATTTCAGTATATGCATTCAGTATGTGTTCTAGTTATGTTTCAGTTTTAGTTTATGTTATAAGACCATTTACAGATAAGTTTATGTTTACAAAATCAGTTTCATTTACAAAATTTCTTTATGTTTACAAAATCAGTTTCATTTATAAAACCCCTTTTTTGTTTATAAAACCAAATCTCATTTACAAAAAAATCATTTTTATATCTTCAAAAGATAGTTTATGCTTACGTTATGTTGTTATGCTATCAGTTATCTGCTTTAGTTCTTTATTCATTATTGTTTGTGATGTGCACTATCACTACCAGAAAAAGTCAAATTAGTGACGTTTAAAAACGTCGCTAAATGACCAAAAATGTTGCTAATCACATTTAGCGACGTAATTAGCGACGTTTTAAAGAAGTCGGAACAAAGCAAGTCGCTAAAAGAAAAAACGTCGCTAAACGTCGCTATGCCGACATTTTTTAGCGACTTAAATGTGTCACTAAAATTAGCGACGTTTAGCGACGTAGCGTCACTAATTAGCGACGTTAATTAACGTCGCTAAATGTCGCTAATTAGCGACTTATATAGCGACGTTACAGTGACATCTTTAATGACCTGGCAATACTGCCATGTCAGCAATTTGCGACGTACAGCGACATTTTTAGCGACATATTTAGCGACGTCATTAGCGACATTTATTAAAGTCGCTAATTAGCGACATATATAGCGACGTGTATAAACGTCGCTAAAAACGTCACTAATTTTACAGAAAAAATAAAAAAAAGAATACTAAATTGTTTCCAAACTATTATTCCTGCAGTTTATTAAATCACAATCTGTACAAATAGACCCGGAGCAATCCTCCGTTTAATTTCTGGGTTTGCCAACCCCCTTGGGTTGAACACTCAACACCGGTAAAATAATATATTTAATATGAATAATATAATAAAATTTGAAGAAAAGAAAGCATCCAGCAAATCTCATCGTAAAGAATACGGCAAATATATATCCATACAATCTCATCCTAAATAATACAAAAAATACAAATATCCAGCAACTAGCATACTACTGCAGATCTGCAGGAGGCTGACCACCGACGCGCATGAAGGATAAGAACAGCTCATACTGGTCCCGTAGAATCGACACCGATGTCGATGGAGAAGGCAGTGACGTCGGTAGTGTCTGTGTCGATGTAGGCGCACCAGGAAGCTGTACCCTCTCCAAGTCTGCGAGTCGCTGGTTGTAAGAATCTATGGTAGATAACAGCCTCGTACTGCTATGAACCATTGAATCCTGCATCATCGTCAGCCTCTCGCCCATCGATAGTTGTGATGCCTGTAGCTCTATGATGTTGCGGTCTGTCGAGGCTCTAATATCATTTGTCAAATCCCGGAGCTCCGTGATGCTGTGGTCGAGCATATCGAATCGTGCGATGAGCGTCGGATCGTCCACCTACGGCTGGGACTGGGGCTGCTCCTCCATCCTTCGCAGCAACTCGTCACGGAGAGACGCAATCTGACGGTCAACGGCCTCCTGGACCCTGGCCGACGACTGTAAGGGCTGTGTGGAATACGCAGTTGTCGGGGAGGCCCTAGATGACTGCGTCGCAACCAGGGTGCCACATAGGATCCCGTACCCTAGTACGTACCCCTCTGGAGACCACCAGCTACGATCACCCACAGGTCGTCCGCCGACGGAGCTAGAGCGGGCAGCGAGGAAGTACCAGCCTCTCCAGGTGTAGGTGCACTAGCAGTCGCCCGCTCACTCAGCCTAAGATACTCGGCCTAGAAAGGTTTGGAAACTCGATAATTGCCTAAGTTATATTAAAATTAACACAAAGTAAAGTAATACTTACATAGGTATGCAAGGCCCTCTCATCAATGAGATTTCCGTTCTTGCGATGGGTGGCCAAGAAGACGGTCACCATGTTTGCATCCTCACCCCTCTGTACCTGTTAAAAATATATTATTTAGTACTAAACTTAAACATTTTTTCCTACTACCATTTTATGGTACTTACATTAAAATAATATATTTTAAAAGAAAAAACATACCAAACGACGGAAATGTTCCGTCATCGGAATCGAGCCACCACACCACTTGGTAGTATTCCGCCTAGCCGCTTTGGCCTTCTTAGACCTTTCCTTGTAGCTCGGATCGTCGAATCTAGCCCTCATCGTAGTCCACTGCTCAGGCGTGATCCAACCTTGGATCGGTTTTCCACCACGATCACGAGCCATCTAGTCATCCAGAGCATCTCGAATAAGCTTGGTGTCAACGGTAAGAAAGAGCCGCTCGATCAACTCGGCCCGGTGTGGAGGATAGAAATACGTTTGCTACAATAAATAATTTAGTAAGTGAGCATCAAGGATAAGTTATATAATATGCATAAATTAGAGGATTTATTTAATATACTTTTATCTGGAAGTGCGCAAACCAGAATGCCTTCCTCTCCTCCGGAGCCTCAGAGTAGTTGATCCAAGGGCTACCGTAGTTGTTCCTCAGAAATTGGCCCAGGCATCTCTGAACCGACGATGGACGATATCTATACAGAGATAATTATTTTGATCAAAAAAGTTAATATACGATGAATAAAGAAATACACGATATATATTATGCTAAACCATCTAATTGACTTACTTTGTACCGTCGGCCCAAATCTCTGTCCTCGTCTCCTCTGGAGGTGCGCATGGAGGATCTTGCTGATGCTGGGACAACGTGGACAATCTGTCCCCATGGTTCCGTCAGCAGGAGGAACGCTAGACGAGGGAGTACTATCACGTCTGGAACTACTCGTCCCAACAGTCGGAGATGTGAGTGATCGATATACTGGAGTACTGGGCGACGATGATCCGGAACCAACAGTAGGCAGTACCGGAGGAGCAGTCTGTCTACCTCGGGACCTGCCGAATCCTCCGCGTCGTCCTGTCATACCTGATAACAACATATGATGAATATAGAAAAACACAAATATATAGTACATTCTACAGTCAAAATGTGATGCATATCTCAAAGCATTCTACAGTCAAAATATAATACATATATTCGTTAAAATAGTACATTCTACAGTCAAAATATAGTTATATTCTACAAGCAAAATATTTTATTTTCAATCATCTTCAAAAAATTCATCTTGTTCGCCTTCCTCGTCCTCCTCTTCCTCTTCCTCCTCCTCGTCTTCACTTTTATCTACTTCGTCTTCGTCTTCCTCTTCGGATAATTCTATATCTTCTACATTATAACTCGTATAATGAGTAACTTCCGTTGAGTCCACATCTACAATATTTGTTACAAGAGGTAGATCGTCCTCCTGATAAGCTATTTTGTCAATGTCAAAGGTATTTCTAGCTTTAGTCTTGCAAACTGTCCACCAATCCGACCTCGCTGTCCCCCGTCTAGGATAAGTTATGAAGTACACGAGCTGAGCCTGACTTGATAGGACAAATGGTTCATAGCCTTGATATCTACGCTTGTAGTTTATATCCACAAGGCCATGCTTGTCAATTTTCCAACCTTGATCTTGAATCGGATCAAACCATTCACACTTGAATAGCACGATATTAGCAGGTTCTGTGCCATAATTATATGCCAACTCCACAATCTCTCGTAACATGCCAAAGAAATCATTGCCTGGATCAACATTTTTGTAGTTCGAAGATTTGATGCACAAACAACTATTTTTCATGGAATCAAGATCCAGAAAGCTGTCTCTAATAGGAGCATTAGTACGGTCCATGCAATACAGACATGAGAGACGACCATGGGTGCTCCATCCTGATAACATTCCATAGGCCGGAAAGTCACTGATGGTCCACATAAGTGTTGCCCTCATCTAAAAATTCTGCTTTCTAGAAACATCGTACGTGTTGGCACCTACTTCCCAAAGCTGATTCAACTCATCTATCAAAGGCTGTAAATACACATCGATGTTCCTCTTCGGATTGTTCGGACCCGGGATAATAACGGTTAGGAACATATATGGAGTCTTCATGCACATCCAAGGCGGTAGATTGTACGGAGTGACGATCACAGGCCAACACGAATACTGGGAGCCCGAAAGTCCGAATGGGGTAAAACCGTCAGAGGAGAGCCCCAATCTGACATTACGCGGATCTTCGGCAAAATATGGATACTCTCAATCAAAGTGCTTCCATGCTTCTCCATCGGATGGATGATCAAATACTCCTTCGATCTATTTTCGCCTGTGCCAACTCATGTTTTCTGCAGTCTCCTTAACCATAAACAACCGCTGCAACCGCGGCGTCAAAGGCAAGTAGTGCATCGAATCGGTAGGCTTCCTTGCACCGACAGACTTTCCTCTAACATTGGCCTTGTAAAGATCAGCACCACAGAATCTGCACGCATCTTCATCCTTGTCGTCTTTGTAGTACAATATGCACCCGTTGCGACATGTATCAATTTTTTTGTATCCCATCCAAAGCGATCTCACCATCCTCTTAGATCGATAGAAGTCTTTAGGCAACTTTGTACCCTCGAACAAGTTCTCTATAATCAAATCGATCAGTCGATTATAGCAATCTTGTGACATGTTAAAATCGGACTTGATGCTCAATAATCTTGTAACTACCTCCAATGGTGAATGATCCTCACAACCAGGATATAGTGGAGTCCTTGCATTCTCCAGCAACTCCATAAACTTTGCAGCATCGGCATTCGGTGCCTCCTCACCTGCATCATAATTGTCCGGATTGCAACTAGGTCCCGCCGCATCATAATTGTCCGGATTGAAACTAGGCCCCGCCGCATCATAAACCATGTTCACCCACCCGTCGTCGTAAGCATCGTGGTCGTGGACATCCATATACGGCTCCACATAATGCTCCAACTCCGATGCTAGAGACACAAGTTCTCCGTGCGCGGTCCACTGATAGTAATTCGGTATAAAGCCCTTCGAGTACAAATGATATGTGACTTCCACTTCTGGATTATATTTCCTGTTGTGACATCTCACACACGGACACTTAATTTTGGTACTGTCCATGTACTAAGGGAACGCCTTGGCGAACTGCAGGAACTGCTGTACACCCTCAATGAATTCATCCCGCACACCGCACATGTCATCAGGATAACGGTTGTACATCCACGAACGATGACGCGGATAGTAATTCATATCCATTTCTAGATACTTCTGTAAAAATAATATTATGTATCATATAAATCATTACATACAGTGGTTTATCACCTAACTTCATAACTTAACCGTACTATAAAAATTATAACTGATATAATACATACTTTCATTTATCAAAACTGTAGTTGCCCCCAACCCCATAGCACTATGAACTGCACTATAAGTGTGCAGTCAACACACTATAGATAGTGTGCCATACTACAGAACTGCAGCTGCCCCCAACCACACTCCTAGCTCACTGACTTACCTCAGCATGCTCCAGTGCATATTAGGCTGATGTGCCTCAAGTCTCCCCCTGCTCACTGCTAGTAAGCAGTGCTCACTGTTGCTGTTACCTCTACTTGCCATGCTTACATGTGTACCTTAATCTATGTGCATGTGGGCACTCAAGCCCCTCATATATTCACCATTGCATATCTAAAACCCAACTTGAGTCACGTGCACTCACTGATACACTTGTATCAGTATACACCATCTCCTTACTCATTTGCTGCTAACATAGGACACCACTATGATACCCTCAACTTTGATATACCCTCCCTGCATACTTCAATAACACTCTCACACACACTCTAACCAATCCAATTACCAACAACTCATGATCCGACTTCCTATCATATTGAACGTTCAACCGAAAAATGAGATACAATCAAGCAGTGCAGTGCAGTGCAGTATCGTGCCGTATCGTGCCTTGCCTTGGAGCAATCAGAGATTCAAATAGAGATTATTTCCACCTTTTCATTTTGAACAATCATAACTCACTCTTGGAGCTTTATTTGTCATGATGTTAATTTCTTGACAGTTCTTTCTGATGATGTGATGATGCAGGTGGTCACAGATAGCAACACACCTACTAGGAAGGACCGACAACGAAATAAAGAACCACTGAAACTCCTACCTCAAGAAGAAATCAAATCCTTATTCATCCTCCAATTCTCAAGACTCGAGTACCAACCATGTCCTCGTCGACGCCGTCGTCGCACATGAATCACCATCGCTCGTCGACTCGGGCCAGTCGGCCCTAACTCTAACCCTAACCCTAACCCCATGTCAAAAAACCTAACCCTAACCCTAGGTCCTGATCAGTATGTGTGTGTGTGCCGTGTCTGTGTCTGTGTCAGTGTATGTGTGTGTGTGTCGTGTCTGTGTTAGTGTCACATGTGTCCTATGAGAGAGAGAGAGAGAGTTAGGGTTTACCTAGAGCTCGAGGAGGAGGAGGGGGATGCCGGAGTAGCCGCGGTGGAGAGCCGGTCGACGGAGCGAGGGGGGCGGGGGAAATTTTTTTGTTTTTGAAATTTCGACAGATGGGGAAAAACGAAACCGAGCCCTAATTAACCAAATTTTAGCGATATTTAGCGACGTCCAATAAAAATGTCGCTAAATTAAATTTTAACGACGTCGAGGACGTCGCTAAACACGTTGCTAAATATTTTTAATATAAATGTTGCTATATACGTCGCTAAACATCGCTAACTTAGACATATTAGTGACGTTTAGCGACCTTAACTGAACTTATAGCGACTTATCTTTTAA
Organism: Iris macrosiphon; assembly: GCA_036927795.1. Taxonomy (NCBI): domain Eukaryota; kingdom Viridiplantae; phylum Streptophyta; class Magnoliopsida; order Asparagales; family Iridaceae; genus Iris; species Iris macrosiphon. Next base: position 156,872,877 of record JAYESA010000005.1, read on the forward strand.
AATCTTAATAAAAGTCGCTAAATGTTGCTAAATGTCGCCATTTAGTGACGTCTAGCGACGTTTTTATATGGAGTCGCTAATTTATATATTATTAGCGACGTTTCTTTTGATGTCGCTAAAATACGTCGCTAATCCCGCTTTTTCTAGTAGTGTATAAGTACTAGACATGTGTACCCTTGGCCATCCGGTTAACTGCAGTGTCAGTGGTAGCGATATTCTTTAAAGCATGCATATGTTAGATATAGGTTTGTGATAACCCTAGTTAGTTAATTATAATAAGTCGTAGGCATAGTTGGTCGGGCAATGAATGTTTTCCTATTCATTAAGCTCGCCCCTTTTAATTTATTCTTTCGGTGCATTGTTAGGGTTCTAAGTTATGCTCGGGTGAAGGTCTGCAACTCCGGTACTTGTTTGGTTTAAGGGTTGTGGTCCCGATCCAGAGTAGCTCCTATGACCTATTGTCGCTCATCGCCTTACTTTCACTTATAGCACTTATTATCAGTTCTTTCAGTTATATTTTTGAGACAAGTACATTGGTACCATACAAGTCTCGATCTATATTTATTTTTTTAATATGTCTCTTTTCTGCTGTATGTTATGATTTGTTTGGTACATCATCTTGTGCTCTTTTGTGGTACTTGTTGCTTAGGGTTCTGACCCCACTAGTTTGTATGGCCAGATTATCCCGAGGAGAACCAGGATCTATTGTACTTCCCGTAAGATGGTTCACACTCATAGGACTGCGGCCGAAGCTCGTGAGTGGGTTTCCTTCCTCCACCCCTCGTAGTGTTATTTCTTTTGTGGTATTTTAGTAAGAGGCAGTGTTAGCCCCTTATTTTGAGTTACTTCTCTGACTACGGTCAACATGATGTATATATTAGACCATGGCTGGTATATTTGATCATGTATAATTATACTCTGCTAGTGTAGCATTTTGTATTCACTAGCTTCATGATCATATGTGACATAATTTTGGACACCTTTTTATTTTTATATGTGATATACTCTTCATAATTGTTGTTAATAGATTGAGATACTAGGATATGTCGGCCTTAGGACTGACGTCATAGCATGCTAGAGTCTACCCATATGTCTTCTAGACAATCTTAGCACATTGTGGCTTACTTCGGTATTCTGCGAGGTATGGTTGGCCATGTCAGTCCTCGTATTACCCAGTATTTTAGGAGTGGGGTGTGATAATCCATATTTTCCATTCTTTTATACTCTCATTAATACGCTAATCCTGACCTTATTGTTCATGCTATAGCTTCTTCAGAGGAGATAGAAATCATGTAGCAATACTTGGATTTCTTGCCCTTGGACTTGGTGGAGGAAGGTGTTGCCTGCTGCATTAAGTTTGGAGTAAGGTCCGGATGAACCCACATGACCTACCCTAGTGATGTGATGAGAGGTATCAGTACGACTGTTTGGTCACGAGCTGATGAAAGATTGACAACCTCCATTGTTGCCCTGGAAATCGGGATCACTCCGTCTTGGGCTTCTATCGTCGGGAAGTTGTCGAACTAGAGAGATACCAGATTAGCGGCAATTGTTTTTTTATTGAAATCCAAAGTAAGGGCTTTGGTGTCGAGCAGACGCTGGATTTACTGCTTCAGTATGTAGTAATCCTACATTGCATGGTGTACGTACCAATGGTAGTGGCAGTACTTTGGATTATTTACCTCGACTGCCTCAATAGGGCGCTTGACGTCGGGGAGCCGAAGCTTGTTTCCTTTCATTAGCACGTCGAAGATTGTCATGATGTCATCATCTTCGAAGGAATAAGCTTCCTTCAGTTTTGGAGCCTCTGCGTGCTTTTGCTCGGGCTTCTTGGTTATATTGGCGATAAGAGCCTGTTGTCCCGGGCGTTATTGCTGCCGTTGTTATTGCTGTTGTAGGGGCATTTTCTCTATCATCAGCAACGGGGATCTGTGTTCCCAAGAAACGGGCACCCTTAACCTTTTTTTCAGCACCGATATCATTTATGATGAACGCCGTGCAGTCGTTAAACTGAGAGTCGCCCATCCAGAGTCTGACTATGGAAAGAAGATTTCTCCGACAGGTGTCCATCATCGTGGACTCAGGGTTACCGGATGGCATTTTTAGTGTCCCTTGCCTGTACCGCTCGATGTATTCCCATACAGACTCTTTCTTTCTTTGCGTGATATCCATTAAAGAGGACATTGTCATATCATTTTCTCTGCCATAGAATCGAACGAGAAAAAGACCTTTAAGATCGATGAACGATAAAATACAGTTGTTCTGGAGGCTGCAGAACCAATCGAAGGCTATTCCAGACAACACCCCGACAAAGAGCTTGGTTAAGAGGGAGTCGTTGCGAGGTAGATGCCCCGTTGCCATCTCAAAGTAAATCATGAACTGACGGGAAGATGCCTTTCCATCAAACGGAGTCAAGTTGAAGGGCTTATACTTGGGCGGGTATGGTACATCTCTCCATTCGAAGGGATACGGTTGTTGGATCCCAAGCTCGCGCAGTGAGTCCCGATTGTCCATTGAGTCTAGGCGAGCCTAGAGTTCTCGGACCTCCCGTATTGCTTCCCAAGCTTTATCAACTGAGGAAGGAGCAAATGATCCGGACAGGATATAATTACCGCCAGCGGGTAGAGCGGTTGTATTTGAATCCCTATTACTCCTGGGGTCCAGGCTTGCTTAACCAGAGGCCCTTGCTGTCTGCATCATGGCCTCAAGGGTTTCGAGGCACTGTCGATCGTTGGGGCCCTCGTGATCGTCCCCTTCGATGTATATTGTTCTCACATGGGAAGAAATGGATGGGACCATGGACGTCGCACTTTTTATCTCATAATCTTGCCGTAAATAGTCATCAAAAAAGTTGGTAGTGCCGCATCCTCTTCGAACTCGAAGGGAACACTACTCCCAGTGTAGGAAGTTACGTCCTCTTGACGAGGGTGACTACCCCCAGGGATCTCAGCATATGTTCCTTGGGAATCATCGTCTTCTCGAAACGTCAAATTGTTATAGAGGTCCAAGAGATTACAACTCCCAGCTTGCGTAGCCACCTAGGGTCCTAAGAAAGTACTACCCTCAGCGGCTGATAGCTTCTTCTTTAAGTGGGTGCCCAAGAAAATAGCTTATGTGGGTTTCTCTGCCTATCCTCCTTGGGTCCGTCTTCTTGACTCACTGGCCGAGAGTGACGGACAGGAGATGCTGGACTTCTGACCTCCCCTCATGGAGGGGGCCTTCCGAGCAAAATAACATGAGGCGAGGGGAAACTCCTCTGCCTCTAGTGGTTGCACCTGTTCTCTGGGTTACAGCCTGATGGGTGCCCTTGGTTGTAGCCGCTGGAATTTTGACCGCCGTTTTGTAGGTACTGCTGCTTTGTTACAGCAGCAGTTGATAATAATGTTGGCACAGTGATGCCTTGGGGGAAGTATCGTATGCCGTAGTTGTTTTCCTCGCTTTGCGCTTGTGATTGATCACGTTACGCAAGTCAAGCGAGAGCTGGTTCACCTTTGCACCATTCTTATGAGCCCGGGTAGACCGAGCACATGGGTGCGTAGGTGTTAAATTTGCTTCCTGGCCTGGGATTCGTACAAGAACTTTCCCCAGGTTGCTGATGGAAGACTCTTTAGATTGACCCTGTCCAATTGCCACTATGGGCTAGACGCATAGGTTGGTTTTGAACAACTTTTTGTTAGGGGCACGCATAGTTAGCAGTGCCTGCTAACGGTCGGTCGAATAAGCGATTTCTTTAGCTTTGCGAGCTCGCATTGCCCTAGACTTCTTCGTCCTAGCATACGCCGATGTGTAGTATGAAGAGTCCAAGTTTACAACTTCGCCTTTCTCAATATGGCGCATGAAGTCAGTGTTGCATGAGATTCGGTCGAAGATGTAACTTCTGTGGCTGCTTTGGTGACATGCGACCATCTGCCTGCGGTTGTCGAGCAGTGAGCATAGTCCTCTTTATGCGAATTTTGACGTGGCCGCTTGGAACGTGTCTTATCACTCAAACTCCTAGCATCGTAGTATTTTTCTCTGCCATAGCTCAAGTACTGAGCACTTTCCTTGTCAAAAGAGGATGTCGCATGAAGGGTGTCAGCTCGTAGGGACGCGTAATGGGCATCTCCTGCGGCAAAGAGAGAGACGAGGAGCGCATGCTCCATAGTTGGGTTAGGCATAGCGACCTTTGGAACCCATGTCTTGCGGATCTTCAAGTGCTCAGCATTTTTTTATCAGAAAAGGCTGTCGCATGAGAGGCACCAGCTCGCGTGGATGCATGATATGCGTTCCCTGCGACAGAGAGAGAGACAGGGAGCTCACGCTCCATAGTTGGGTGATGCACAGTGGTGTTTACAACCCATGTCATGCGGGCTTTCTTAGGCTTTCCCAGCCTTGTAGAAGTGTCACCCTCAGAGAGCATTTTCTCATAGGCTTGCTGGTTGAAGCGTACAAATAGTATCCTTTGGGTCGAGCCCAACTTCGACGCGTCGGACTGCGTCATGACCTTCTCATCAGAGGAGAAGAAAGTCCCCAGCAGAGTCACCACCTTGTTTGCCATGGTCGTAAGTTTGGAAAAACTTTCGTTTAATAACAAACAAAAAAGCACAAAGAAATCCTAGACAGAAAATATGAGTACAATATTTTGTATCTGGGTAATATGACGATAGAGATCGAGTACTGTAGCGACTCTTTTACTCCGTTGATGGTCCGATGAGTGAATAAGGGATCCTCTCTTCTCTTCTCTTCTCTCTCTCTCTCTCTCTCTCTCTCTCTTTCTTGATCTTGTGTGCACGTACGTAGTTCATTTGGAAGGGTATGGACTTTGAAGCAGAAAAAATCAGCCAGCCTTTGGGACGTCTAAGTTGCTCCTATTTATAGCCATCATGTTGGTAGGCTACATGTGCCGTATATGCTCTTGTTTGGTGGTCGCAGGGGGTCTCTTTCAACAGAATATGGTTGCAATTGTAGGCGCATATTATGGGCAGGTTGCTACGTGTTTTTCATTCTTAACAGGATATAGTTGGGTCAGACCAAGCTTCCACGTTGACGTTTGTTGGGATTTGTTGTTACTGAAGATCTGGGTAATTCTTATCTTTTGTTTGTGTGACTTTGTCAAATTGACACGTGACCCGTATTTAATTGGAGAGAATCACTTTAGTCGCAACAGAAAGATTTTGTCTTAGGAAACCCTGCTATGTTGGACGCATAGAATCTGGGACGCCTGGGATGCATAGAATCTAGGACGCCTGGGACACATGGAGTCTGGAACACGTAGGGCCAGAGATGCATAGAACGCATGTAGTTTGGAACGCCTAGGTCCAAATATGCATGGAACGCATGGAGTTTGGAACGCATGGTCAGAGACGCATGGAACACATGGAATCTGGAATGCATAGGGCCAGAGACGCATGGAAGGCATGGAGCCTGGGGCGCGTGGGGCCAGAGACGCATGGAACGCATGGAGTCTGGGACACGTGGGGCCAGAGATGCATGGAACGCATGGAGTTTGGGATGCATGGGGCCAGAGTCATATGGAATACATGGAGTCTGGGACGCATGTGACCTCGTACACGTGGCGCTGCACGCTAGTCAGAAGTCATTATTAGTCTGACGAGAGCTTCTTGTTGCTTAGTGTGCTCACTTTTTTTAAAGCGTTCAAAAAATCTTTTTTGTCAGGATTCTGTTTTAGGCCTTTATGCGACCAATATTTGGGGCGTATGGATGCTGCTCTTTCTTGGCCGCATGGTCATTCTGCGGTCTGATTTCTTCTGAGTCGATCTTGGGGCGCATGTTTTTTGAGCGCATGGATCCAGATTTTCTATGCTTCTAGATTTTTGTTTCTCCATTTCGTGCTTCCTTTGTGGTACTTGTTGTACTTGTTATTTGGGATCTAACCCCACTGGTTTTGCATGGCCAGGTTTCGAGCCAACACTCGAGGATCCAATAATCTTTCTCTCGACTTATGTCGTGTACCAGGAATATGGCCGCCGAGGATAACGAGTGAGTTTTCTTCTTCCCTGCTCCTCTTTGTATATTTTATCTTTTGGGCGTTTAGCCACCGGCACCTGTTAGCCGACACGTCTGGACATTTAGTTTTATTACATGATTGTATATAAATTTGACTGCAGCTGATCACTGTGATGTACTTTTGTTACTCTACCAGCTCCTTATTTTATACAGCTGGTCTCCAGAATATTTTGATGAAAGCATTTGGGACGCCTTATTACTTTATTATATATGCTCTATGATTATTATTTTTTGTTTGATTGATTGAGACATAGAAGTTCGTATGACCCTAAGTGACCTTATTATAGCATGTACCCTCTTGTTTAGTTACAGCCGTGATCGTCGTACGACGTATAGTATCTTGTACGGGATAGCTGGCCGTTGCCGTCTCCTTATTCTGGTACTGGGAGGTGACAATAGTCGTTGCCACATATTGTCATTAAGGGATCCCAATCTACAATTTTACCTTCTAACATGAATAAAATCATAATATGTTAAGAAAATGATCTAATGAATAAAAGAAATGTTGAATCGCTTGCGAGGAAAATAGTCCAGTTGCTTGAACTCATATTAACGTAGGAAATGTTGACTTGCGACACTTTTTATCACGAGAAAATGGATTTATTTGTTAGCATTAGAACAATAATGAGTCCAAAGGGTTAAAAGAAGTAAAACTCAAATATAGTAAACAAAATTGACATAGATATCAAAATAGATCAAGAGTCGGTGTCACTTGGCTAGTTACATAAATACATTGAACTAAGATTAATTTCAATTTAATGTCACGTTCACCATCATCAAGTGTAATATCGACAATGTCACATGTAAGATGGTATCCAGAGATTGTAACGTGTTAAGGCTAGTAGCTACACCCCCTCCTCCCCCCTACCCCCCCCCCCCCCCCGCCCTTCTTAAAAAATTATTATTATTTTTCGAATCTGAACACTAAATCTCTCTTGAGCTTTCCTCCAACAAAAATGATGAAAAATGTTTTTAAATTTCTCTTTGCGTTCCACAAGACATGGAAAGTTGATTTTATTTTTATTTCTTTTCCGTGTATAGGAAAATAGGGTTTCCTATTTGCTTTTGCTTTTGATTATCTTTTATTGCTTGATTACATATAGTTAAGTCTAAGCATATTACACATTTTATTATAATTTTTTTCATTACATTTGATAAAATTTAAAAATATTTGTATTATCTTTTTATATCTATAATCTCTTAGTAACATCCTAAAAGATTTAAGAAATAAAATATTTTTACACAATACCTCGACTTTGTTTTAATCGTGTGAATTGAGTTCATCTCCCTGAACCAGTTTATACATACTAGTAAATTCACATGCGTTGCACGTAAAATAATTTTCCTCTTCTAAATTTAATATAAAAAAATTAAATATTTAAATATATTTAAATTAAGATTTATTACATTTTTTATATTTTAATTAGAATTTGTTATATATTTGATTATATTTTAATTATAGTTAGTTCTATGTTAGAATAAACGTAGAAGAATGAAAAAGAAAATATGAGAGAAGATCTCTTATTAGTGTAAAAACTATAGTGTGAGGCAAAGGCCTTATTTATACAACCCAATGAAGATGTAATACTAATCTATAACCAATGTGGGACTAAAATATAAAGTAGGAATCAAACCCTTTAGTAACCCACGTTATAACACTCCCCCTTTGGATGACTACTATCTCTAAGCCTATTGCCTAGTTAAAACTTTGCCAGGAAAACCCATTAGGACAAAACATGTGCGAAAAAAAGAGTACAATCTTTAGGATGACTTAGATAGGTGTTGGACACGCTTAATATTGCCTCATTAAAACCTTGTCAGGAAAAATCCAATGGAAAAAAAATCTATAACTAAGGAAAAAGAGTACAACACGTTATAGTCCATATAAAATATATCTTCCCCTGAAAATAATCACTCCCCATGATGATGTTGATCATGAAAAGTCAGCTGATGAAGACGTCGTATTCCAATTCCATGAACTAGTTTCTGAAAAGTTGACTTTGGCAATGATTTGGTGAACAAGTCTACAATATTATCACTTGAGCGAACTTATTGGACGTCAATATCAAAGTTCTTCTGAAGCTCATGAGTATAGAAAAACTTCAGTGATATGTGCTTGGTCATGTCTCCTTTAATGAATCTACCTTAAATTTTTGTAATACATGCAACATTATCCTCATGAATAACAGTTGGAGTATATGTGGTAGGATAAAGGTGACAGAAGCTACGAATGTGTTGAATCAACGATCTCAGCCAGATACATTCTCTACTTGTTTCATAGAGAGCCAATATTTTTGAGTGATTTGAGAAGGTAGCAACCATTGTCTGTTTTGTTGAATGCCAAGAAATAGATACATTGCTATTAAGAAACACATATCCAGTTTGTGAACGACTTTTATAGGGATCAAATAAATAACCTGAATATGTAAAGCCAACTAGATTCGCGATGTCAGATAAACCATAAGTATAAAATAATCCCATATCGGTAGTTCCACGAAGATATCTCATCACATGTTTAATATCATTCCAATGTCTGCGAGTTGGCACCGAGCTATATCTAGCCAACAGATTAACAGAGAATGATATGTCTGGCCTTGTACATTGTGATAAATACATTAATGTCCCAATGGCACTGAGGTACGGTACTTTGGGTCCTAGCATCATTTCATTATTATCGTCCTTAGGACGATATGGATCTTTATTGATATCTAAAGATCGAACAACCATTGGAGTGCTAAGGGAGTGAGCTTTATCCATATTGAACTATTTTAATATATTTTCTGTGTATTTGGATTGATACACTAAAATTCTATTAGTGCAATGCTCAATTTGTAATCCGAGATAGTATTCCATGTCTCCGAGACCTTTCATCTCGAACTCCTTTTACAGATAGTTTGTAGTCTCATTGATTTCATGTCTTGTCCTAATCAAGTTTATGCCATCGACATATACTGCAACTATAGTGAAACCCTCTTAGATTTCTTTATGAAGACACATGGGCATATAAGATTATTCTTATATCCCTCCATTTCCATATATTCACTAAGACGGTTGTACCACATCCTTCCGGATTGTTTTAAACCGTACAATGAACGTCTTAGATTTATGGAATACATATTCTTAGCTTTTGAGCTGTGATTCATCTAAAAATTTTATATAGATATCGCTATCTAAATCACCATATCGATAGGCTGTTACAACATCCATAAGTCTGATGTCCAGCTTTTTCTCAACTGTCAGACTTATCAAATAACAGAACGTTGTTGCATCCATTACAGGAGAATACGTCTCTTTGTAATCAATCCTGGGTCTCTGAGAAAATTCATGTGCTACTAATCGTGCCTTAAATCGAGCAATTTTATTCTTTTTTTTCGCTTTCTTATTTCGCTTTCTTACAAACACCTACTTGTAACCTACCGGTCTGACGTCTTTTGGTGTTTATACTATAGGTTTGAACACTCCATGTTTATTAAGAGAATCCAATTCTGCTTGAATAGCATCCTTCTATTTTGGCCAATCTTTTCTTTGTCGATATTCATCGATGCTACATGGTTCAGTGTCATCAATGCCCTTAGACATTTTAGTAGCTACTGAGAATGAGAATGTCTCATCTATTGTTATATCTTTGCGATCCCATACCTCTCTTGTATATGTATAAAACATAGAGATCTCTTTTCTTTCGGGTACCTAAGCCTCCTCTTGGGCTTGTGTCTTTTCTAAGACAATAACATCTTCTGGGTTTTCAAAGAGTATGTGTCACGCCCCAGTCCCAAAATGCCGAGGGACTGAGCACGCGGCAATGGCCAGCAGCATGCACCGCTGGATAATCCAATTTAATGGATCCATCAGGGCATGCTTAAGCTGTAGCCTAGCAGTAAAATGTTACAAGTCTCAGGTATTTCTAATCTCATCCACAGAATAACGCAGAGTAATGCCAGAAATAATGCAATGGAAATAAATGAGCAATATCAAATAAGCTTATCTCGGGAAATAATCCAAGAATTAGTCTGTTACATTTAATGAGAATAGACAGAAAATAAAATACTGAAAATGGAAATACTGTGTAGATGAAGCCGGTGCTCAGGAGAAATCTTCTGCCACTATCTCGTCCTCTGTTCTTGGTTCTGCTCCAAGGAGTGCTCCTGTACCGTACACCTCGGGGTAGTTCTCCTCGGCTATACCTGGGGACATAGTCCATTCTAGGTCCTCAGGGGACATAACAAGGTACAGAAAATACAAGCCAAAATATATGCAGTGCAGCAATCATGAAACAGCAGGGTAAATATGTAAACCAGCTAAGTGATATGCAAGTGAGAGTTTTAGTCATACTCAGGCTGAGACTACTACAGGATCAGTGTCGAAGAAACCATAGCAGTATCTTCTCGAAAAGCCAGTAAGGTACCAAAGCTCTGTATCAGAGTCTAAGGCATCGCCAGATAACAGTATTTATATTATAATATATTCAACCTTGATATGATAATACTCTCCCCACCCCATGTAATCTCACGTCACAGTTCCAGAAACTATCAGGTACAAGTCACGCAAGTTTGAACTAAGGCAATGAGTCAGGATAGAATCTAAGCATGTAAACTGTATATGTCATGAAAATGTAACCTATACAGAATCACCAGGTATATCTCAGGCAATTCCGTCACCTGAATAGTGTCAGGTGTCCTGGGTTGAGCAGTTAAACAAGTTTACATATGTATCTACAAAAATCAAGTAAAATACCATAACCAGAAATATCTGAGAATTGGCAAGCTTTACTTGCCCACTGATGTATAACTAGTCAAGGAATTAGGTAGCAAAGCTGCAAGTTTTGGCAAGGTACACTTGCCTGTGGTTCCGGCTCTGATTTCGGCTCTGACTTCAGTTGGATTTGCAGGCGGTACTCCGGTTGCTGAAACAAACATCACCATCAGATCCAGAAAATATCAATCAGCTAGAAACGCCTATCCTTGAGTCCAATTTGGAGACAAGGGCAAAAACGACAATTTTGGGCCAAAATGGGGTCCACCAGTGGGCCCGCTTTGCACCGAAAAACGTGTCAGGGTCAACGGTCTCAAAATTCACCAAACTTAGTGTCAACAGATCAGGAACGCTGATACGAACCCAACGGAACTTTCAGAATTGGATTCCGATGAGCCGATCACAAAATCGTCCGTCGAGCGAGGCCTGTGGGGCCCATGACACGCGATTTCGTCAATGTTCTCAGAATCAAACCAAACTTGGCTCACAGGACCAGCGTATCGCTACGAGTCCGATGGTGCAAGTTTCGTTTCAATCCGACATGTGTACACAAAGTTAGGGTGAATTGCAGAAAAGTCGGATACGGGGCGATGTCCGCAGATACGTGTTGATCCCGGTGTGCACGCACACCCGAATCGACTTCTGCGAAATCCCACACGTCTGTATCGACGACGCGCAAGTATCTGTGAAGACCGCGCACGAACAAGTCGTCCCGTTTGGCGGGGCGTACTCGGTTCCGGGGTGAAACAGGGTCTGGTTTTTCCTGTTTTTGGATCGCGGTGTGCGATCACCACAGGACGCAATGCCCCGAACGGTTTATCCGGGCACCGAGAGGGTCATACAGGCTTCGTAATGCAATTTGCGGAATCGAAATCCGAGCTACGAGCAAGAAAATACACGCACCTGAACGAGACCCGAAAACTGGGGTCTGGATCGTGTCCGACACGTATCGGATTCGAAGAAATCGAATCTAGGGTTAGGGTTAGGGATTGCTGGCCGGCGGAGCTCCGGCGAGGCACGCGGCGGCTCGGCCGGAGGCGGAGGGGACGCGGGGGCGGCCGGAGGCGCGCTGGGCTCGGGTGCTGGCCGGCGGAGGCGGCGCTGGCGGCGAGGCGGCGGCGTGGCTGGGCTCGGCTGGGCGCTGTCGGGGATGCGCTGGGTTGGGGGAGGCTGGCTAGGCGGAGGAGGTCGCCGGGGGCTCGGTGGAGGCGAGGCAAAGCTAGGCGGAGGGCCCGGCGGCGCTGGGGGACGGCGAGGGTGTCTGACCGGAGCAGATGCGGCCGGGGGGTTTATAAAGGGGAAGGGGAGCCGAGCGGGGCGGAGAGGGTGGCGGAGAAGGCGGAGCGGCCAGGGTCGTGGGCCGGGCAGCACGGAGGGGACGACGACGTGGCCGGCGAGGCGCGGAGGGCGGCGGAAGAAGCGGGCGGCCGCCGGAGGAATCGGGTTCGTGGGAGGGGAGAGGGAAAGCGGGTCGCGGGTCGGGCTCTCGGGCGGGTTCGGGTCTGACCGACCCGACCCGGTAGGGGCTGGGCCGGGTTCGTGGGTCGCGGGCTGGGTAATGGGTTTTGGGCCGGGCCGGAATAAAATAAAAATAATAATAATAATAATAATAACAATAATAATAATAATAATAAAATCAGTAATTATTTAATAAATAATTAAATAATTAAATAAATAAATTTAGGTGTTTTAAAAATAGGTCCAGGGCCCAATAAATTCCAGAAAAATTGCCCTAAGTCCAGTTTTTCATTTTACATCCAAAAATATTATTTTCATAATATTTTAATACTGTTTATTATCATTTAAAAATCCTTGAATAATTAAAACCCTGTTTTTAAATTACAGAAAAATCTCAGAAAATTGTGAAAAAATCCAGTTTTTAAAATTTTAAAAAATCAGGGGGTTTACAATCTACCCCCCTTAAGAGGATTGCGTCCTCGCAATCAAAAAATAACCGATCAACAGAGATGACGCGGTCGCAAGCATCGTTTGGAAACACATCACAAGATACTTAGGGAAGTACCGTTTCCCTAAAAATGAAAGTTATACACTTTCCAGAAAATCTAGTTAAAGCAAAAAAACTACAACTTTTATGAAAACCAGGTTATTATTAACAAGTTGTAAATTACTAGGTTGGGGCTGAGGTCACGAACCAAATAGGCACGAGATACAACAAGACTAGAAACGGATGACTACGAATCACTTACTCGCATCAGCGTCCTCCAAAGTCATCGCGTAAGCTTGCCCTCGTCCTTGAGGTAGATTCCTCTGCTGCTGCTGAGCTTGCTGGTAGGGTGCTGCTCGAGGCGCTGGTGGAGTTTGCTGGTTCGCCCTTGGTGCTCCTTCTCTACGCTCAGGACAGTCTCTTACTGCATGCTGTCTGGATCCGCAGCCTAAGCATAGTCCGAGTTTACGTCTACACTCCTTCTCGATATAGCCTATCTTGCCGCAGTGGTAACAAGTAGGAAGGTAGATGGCTTTTGGTGCTGCTCTTGGTGGCGGGCTTATTTGTTGACGCTTTGCAGACTCCTCTTGTGCTGCTTTGGTTGGTGCGGATGGGGAAGGCCGCTTCAGACTAGTCTCTCTCTTGGTGACGCGCTCCATGCGTCGAGCCGCAGCAAGGACGTCCGAGTATGATGTTGGTACGACGGACCCAATTAGTTTCTGCAGCTCAATGTTCAGTCCGTCGAAGAATTTCTCGGCCTTCTCTTCCTCTGTCGGGATCAGGGTGGGGGCGAAGCGGCTCAGACAAATAAATTCTGCGTTGTATTCTTCCACCGTCATAGAGTCCTGAGTGAGGCGATTGAACCTGTCCCGCAGTTCTGATCGGGCGATGGCAGGAATGTACATCTCTTGGAAGAGCCTGGAGAACTCCTCCCAAGTGACTCGATCTGGTCCGAGTCGCGTCTCCTCGGATAGCCACCAGTGATGAGCATTGTCCGTCAATTGCATTCGGACGGCAGTCATCCAGCGTTCCCGTGGAAGCTCAGCTGCTTCAAGTTGATGTCGAATGTTGGTGAGCCACTCATGAACTTCTGTGGGCTCCTCTTTTCTAGAAAAAGTGCGGGGCTTCAGTTGGCGGAAGTCAGTGATTGAGCCGGTCGCTGGCCGTCGAGTTGGTAGGTTGGCCTGCTCCAGTGCAGTTACAATGATGTCCCTCAAGAAATTAGCTTCGCGACGCTGAGCCTCGTGTTGGACTTGTTGCTGAGCTTGCATCATCGCGTAGATCATTTGGAATATCTGTTGCCCGTCAATCGGCTGTCCTTGTGGGAGTACGGGCATTGGTGGGACGAACTGCGGCGAAGGTGGGATGTCATCGCGCCGGAATCGGGAGGTAGGTTGACCTGCCGGCTGGCTCTGTTGAGTTGAGGGAATTCCTCCGACGGGTGTCACTTCGTCGTCATTGGTGACACCGGTAGCTTGTGGTGTTCCGGCGGGAGTCTCGTTGCATTCTTGTGGGTCCATTTCCCTGTATCCAAAAATAAACAATAAGAGGCACACAGGAATCAAGGCAAGATGCAAGTCAAAATTTGTTCGAATACGATACAGATATCAAAAACGATTCAAGCAAGTGGATGAGATCCTAAAACTTATCCTATTCTTATTGCAGGCCTGTTCGGTCCCTAAGTTAAAACTGAACAATTTAGTCGTTGACCTGCATGGGCCACCACAAAAACCCATGTCACGCCCCAGTCCCAAAATGCCGAGGGACTGAGCACGCGGCAATGGCCAGCAGCACGCACCGCTGGACAATCCAATTTAATGGATCCATCAGGGCATGCTTAAGCTGTAGCCTAGCAGAAAAATGTTACAAGTCTCAGGTATTTCTAATCTCATCCACAGAATAACGCAGAGTAATGCCAGAAATAATGCAATGGAAATAAATAAGCAATATCAAATAAGCTTATCTCGGGAAATAATCCGAGAATTAGTCTGTTATATTTAATGAGAATAGACAGAAAATAAAATACTGAAAATAGAAATACTGTGTAGATGAAGCCGGTGCTCAGGAGAAATCTTCTGCCACTATCTCGTCCTCTGTTCCTGGTTCTGCTCCAAGGAGTGCTCCTGTACCGTACACCTCGGGGTAGTTCTCCTCGGCTATACCTGGGGACATAGTCCATTCCAGGTCCTCAGGGGACATAACAAGGTACAGAAAATACAAGCCAAAATATATGCAGTGCAGCAATCATAAAACAGCAGGGTAAATATGTAAACCAGCTAAGTGATATGCAAGTGAGAGTTTTAGTCATACTCAGGCTGAGACTACTACAGGATCAGTGTCGAAGAAACCATAGCAGTATTTTCTCGAAGAGCCAGTAAGGTACCAAAGCTCTGTATCAGAGTCTAAGGCACCGCCAGATAACAGTATTTATATTATAATATATTCAGCCTTGATATGATAATACTCTCCCCACCCCATGTAATCTCACGTCACAGTTCCAGAAACTATCAGGTACAAGTCACGCAAGTTTGAACTAAGGCAATGAGTCAGGATAGAATCTAAGCATGTAAACTGTATATGTCATGAAAATGTAACCTATACAGAATCACCAGGTATATCTCAGGCAATTCCGTCACATGAATAGTGTCAGGTGTCCTGGGTTGAGCAGTTAAACAAGTTTACATATGTATCTACAGAAATCAAGTAAAATACCATAACCAGAAATATCTGAGAATTGGCAAGCTTTACTTGCCCACTGATGTATAACTAGTCAAGGAATTAGGTAGCAAAGCTGCAAGTTTTGGCAAGGTACACTTGCCTGTGGTTCCGGCTCTGATTTCGGCTCTGACTTCAGTTGGATTTGCAGGCGGTACTCCGGTTGCTGAAACAAACATCACCATCAGATCCAGAAAATATCAATCAGCTAGAAACGCCTATCCTTGAGTCCAATTTGGAGACAAGGGCAAAAACGGTAATTTCGGGCCAAAACGGGGTCCACCAGTGGGCCCATTCCGATGAGCCGATCACAAAATCGCCCGTCGAGCGGGGCCTGTGGGGCCCACGACACGCGATTTCGTCAACGTTCTCAGAATCGAACCAAACTTGGCTCACAGGACCAGCGTATCGTTACGAGTCCGATGGTGCAAGTTTCGTTTCAATCCGACGTGTGTACACAAAGTTAGGGTAAATTGCAGAAAAGTCGGATACGGGGCGATGTCCGCGGATACGCGTTGATCCCGGTGTACACGCACACCCGAATCGATTTCTACGAAATTCCACACGTCCGTATCGACGACGCGCACGTATCTGTGAAGACCGCGCGCGACCAAGTCGTCCCGTTTGGCGGGGCGTACTCGGTTCCGGGGTAAAATAGGGTCTAGTTTTTCCTGTTTTTGGATTGCGGTGTACGATCACCACAGGACGCGATGCCCCGAACGGTTTGTCCGGGCACCGAGAGGGTCATACAGGCTTCGCAACGCAATTTACGGAATCGAAATCCAAGCTACGAGCAAGAAAATACACACACCTGAACGAGACCCGAAAACCGGGGTCTGGATCGTGTTCGACACGTGTCCGACACGTGTCGGATTCGAAGAAATCGAATCTAGGGTTAGGGTTAGGGATTGCTGGCCGGCGGAGCTCCGGCGAGGCACGCGGCGGCTCGGCCGGAGGCGGAGGGGACGCGGGGGCGGCCGGAGGCGCGCTGGGCTCGGGTGCTGGCCGGCGGAGGCGGCGCTGGCGGCGAGGCGGCGGCGTGGCTGGGCTCGGCTGGGCGCTGTCGGGGCTGCGCTGGGTTGGGGGAGGCCGGCTAGGCGGAGGAGGTCGTCGGGGGCTCGGTGGAGGCGAGGCGGAGCTAGGCGGAGGGCACGGCGACGCTGGGGGACGGCGAGGGGGTCTGACCGGAGCAGATGCGGCCGGGGGGTTTATAAAGGGGAAGGGGAGCCGAGCGGGGCGGAGAAGGCGGAGCGGCCAGGGTCGTGGGCCGGGCAGCGCGGAGGGGACGACGACGTGGCCGGCGAGGCGCGGAGGGCGGCGGAAGAAGCGGGCGGCCGCCGGAAGAATCGGGTTCGTGGGAGGGGAGAGGGAAAGCGGGTCGCGGGTCGGGCTCTCGGGCGGGTTCGGGTCTGACCGACCCGACCCGGTAGGGGCTGGGCCTGGTTCGTGGGCCGCGGGCTGGGTAATGGGTTTTGGGCCGGGCCGGAATAAAATAAAAATAATAATAATAATAAAATCAGTAATTATTTAATAAATAAATAAATTTAGGTGTTTTAAAAATAGGTCCGGGGCCCAATAAATTCCAGAAAAATTGTCCTAAGTCCAGTTTTTCATTTTACATCTAAAAATATTATTTTTATAATATTTTAATATTGTTTATTATCATTTAAAAATCCTTGAATAATTAAAACTCTGTTTTTAAATTACAGAAAAATCCTAAAAATCCCAGAAAATTGTGAAAAAATCCAGGTTTTAAAATTTTGAAAAATCAGGGGGTTTACAGTATGGATCTATCATTCATAACCTCTTCTTGAGCGTTATGTGTAACCTCCTTAAGAGCGTTACTTGGGCATTTTTTTCTTTCTAGGGACTAAGTCCTTCGAACCTATAGGTCTAATACGCTTCTGGCGTACAGTAGATTCATTAGTCACTCTGCTATTTTTTTTCCTATGGGGATATCAATTCGAGCTGACGCATTTGCAGCGGTCACATATGATTTAATCACTTTAGCTGCATCAGTAAATACATCTGGCATTTGATTTACAATCTCCTGTTGATGCAATATCCTTCGTACCTCAATTTTACACTAATTAGTACGAGGATCTAGATGAGACGGAGTGGGATTATCCCACGATATTGTATGTTATTTATTTATGGTGAATGGTTCTGTAAGAACATTCTTTTCTTTCTTTTCTCCCTTAACGGCGAGAATTTAGTCTCATCAAAATGGTAGTCTGCGAATCTAACAGTAAAAATATCACCAGTTAAAGATTCCAAATATATAATGATTGAGGGCGAATCAAAACCAATATAAATTCCTAAACGGCACTGAGGTCCAATTTTAGAGCGCTGGGGAGGGGGAATAGAAACATAAACAGCACAACCAAATTTACGCAAATGAGAGATGTTAGGTTATGGGCCTGTCACAAGTTGTGAACATGAGAATTCATGATATGCAGTTGTCCTAACAATGATTAATTTTGCAACATGTAATATGGCATGTCCCCAAGCTGAAACAGGTAAATTAGATTGCATGAGTAAAGGCCTTGTTATGTGCTGAAAATGCTTAATCAAGGACTCTACTAAACCATTTTGGGTATGAACATGAGGGACAGAATGTTCAAATTCTATTCCTACGGAAGCACAATAATCATCAAAAGTACGGAAAGTAAACTCAACTGTATTATCAAGTCGAATCGTTCTAACATGTTGATCAGAAAAATGAGTCTTAAGCTTAATCAACTGATAAAGTAGCTTGGAGAATACAAAATTCTAGATGAGAGTAAGAAAATATTTGACCATCAACTAGAAGTATCTATTAGAACCATAGAATACCAGAAAGGTCCTCTAGCAAGATCAATTGGTACGCAAATATCATATTGTATTCTCTGAAGAAATAGTGGTGATTCAAAAGCTATTTTGAGAAGTGAAGGTCTTTTAATGAGTTTACCCTGTGAACAAGCTATACACAAATGTTCAGTAGGAAAGGAAAGACTTTGGTATGATAAATATGCCTATTGGTATTGTTGATGATCTTTCTCAACATAGTCGATCCTGGATGACCCAATATATCATGCCAAAGGATTAGATTCCTTGGATCATTTAGCCTTTTGCTAGTGAATAAGGTGAGATTCTACTACCTTCAGAGTAGTTTGATATAGCCCCGAGGAGATTAACTTACACTTTTCTAATGTGAGCTTATTGCTTTCAATATTAGAGATGATACAAAGATACTCTTTGCTATCATCGTTCATGGTTTCAACATGAAACTCGTTCATTCGAATATCTCTAAAGCTGAGTAGATTTCTATTAGATCTACTAGAGAATAATGTATTTCGAATGACTAAGTGTGTTTCATTTGGCAACACAATATCGGCCTTACTATAACCTTCTATAATCTACACGGGTCCAGCAATGGTGGGCACCTTGGCAGTGTTTGAGGCATATGTTGTGAAAACTTTCTAATTTTCAATATAGTGTGAGTTGTTGCACTATCTATCAAGCATATGCCATCATCATTGTCCATACCTTTCAAAAATAAAAATTAATAATATATTAATATGCTACTAAATGGTTAAACTTGGCATATTGTTAATTACTATAACTTGATCTAAATCTAAATAAAATTGCTTCAAAGAAAGTAAACTACCTAGACTATTGATCCTAAAATGACCAATTTATTCAAAGTGAAAAGTAAATAAACTTAGATAAGCATACAATAACTATTCATTGACTTCGCCTATCATGGCGTTGAATTGGTCTTCCGAAATTGTATTTCCATCCTTATCTTGGAAGAAATCATTAAAATCCATGTGTGTTGTACCCTCCATCCATGTGTGTTGTACCCTCCATGAGATCTCTCCATACCCTTTGAGGCTTCATACTCATTCACTTTCTTTTGTGAGGTGCGACAGTTTCGCATCCAATGACCAGCTCTTCCACAACGTTTGCAAATATCAATTGAAGCTGCTGGATTGGAAATTTTGGCATTGTTTCTTTGAGGATTAAATCTCTTATTTTGAACTATGCATCATTCCTTGGACCCAGATTGTAGCCATTTCTTTGGCTTTTACGGCGTCCATGCCCTCTACCTCTGTGATTTTCTCGACCCCTAGTATTGGTCATATTTTTTCGAGCACTAGTCGCATTCACTTCAGCTGAAATTGGTGCAGACACAGTTGGTCTACTAGTGTAGTTTTTGATTGATAACTCATTTTTTCGGCCACGAGTAAGACAGTAATTAGTTCGGAATACTTCTTAAAATTCCTCTCCATATACGTCTGTTTTAGGGTCATATTAGTCATTTAAAATGTGGTGAATGTTTTATCTAGCATGGAATGCTCTGACACTTCTTCACCACATAACTTCAATTGTGAAGTAATCTTGAACATAGATGAAATATAGGCTGCAACTGTCTTATAATCTTGGAAACGTAGATTGAGCCATTCATGGAGTGCATCTGGTAGTATGACCATTTTCTGGTGATCATATCTCTCAACTAGAGAATTCCATAGCACCAAGGGGTCCTTGAATGTTAAGTACTCAGCCTTGAGATCATCATGAATATGATGTCTTAGGAAAATTAAAGCCCTCGCTTTATCTTATGCATATATTGGCTTATCATCCACAATTGTGTAACCTAAGCTTTTGGCTTGAAGGTGCAATTCAGCATCCAATCTCCAGTTGAGAAAGTTCTGGCCTTCAAAGTTTAGAGGCTTGAAATCATGCTTTGTGAGGATCGACATAATGTTGTATAAGATCAATAATAACAAGTTAACATAAGAACTTGGTAAATCACCAAACAATTTATGTTCATGGTGTATGCTTCAAACAATGATGTTTCAGAAGTCTATTTATACCGAACAAATCTTGTTCATGATATGCTTCGAACAATGATGTTCCAGAAGTCGTAGGTAAATACCAAACACCTAATCATGGTATGCTTCGAACAATGATTATGTTCAAGAAGTCTTTCAAAAATACCACATATGGTATGCTTCGAACAATGATGTTCCAGAAGTCTTATATATATAGACCAAACAATTCTGATGGTTTTGATCTGAATGTATTAACATATATAAAAGAAATAAATAAATAATAACTCCAGCATTCTCTCCGAGAGATCTATATGCTATTAACATCGGAGTGCTATCAGAGTTAACTAAAAGAAGTGAGATGAATGGATAATAATTATTCTTTTTGCCCTAGCGGTATGCCAAGAGATGTATAAACATCAACATCAGGCTGCACCTAGGGTATCCATATGCAGGAAAAAATAAACATAAATACCCAAACCTATTACCGAAGTGGAGAAACCGCAAATAGCGGCTTCACTGAGATGCTCTCGCTTATTTCCTCCCGTTAGAGTTTCGTGCTGATAACGTGAGAATAAACGTAGAAGAATGAAGAAGAAAATAGGAGAGAATATATCTTATTAGTGTAAAATCCATACTGGGAGGCAAATGCTTTATTTATACAACACAATGAAGGTGTAATACTAATCTCTAACCAATATGGGACTAAAATACAAAGTGAAAATCCAACCATTTCATAACCCATGTTATAACATTATAGATATACTTCTACTTTTCATAAAAAGCCTTAAAAACTATTAGGTACATAATATTATCTAATTATAAATAAATATTTCTTCTAACTCATGTGATTTAGGTGGGAGGCATTCTCTCTTATTGGTTGAATTTGAATCTTTGTAATGTTATTTATAATAAATTTAACTTTTGTTTTTACGTAATATTAAATGTTTTAAAATAATTAATTGATGATGATATGCATACGACTTAAATGACTCACTTTTGAGCCGTTTTGAAATCTCATTATATTACGAAAAATTACACAATTAATAACAACTTTTTGATACATTGGTAATTTTTTTTAATTTATTTGAATATTTATTTGTTATTTTTTGCTGTATCTTTGACCTTGTAATATCTTCATAAAAAAATTAAAAAGAAAAGATATTAAATGTGAAGCAAACAGCAAAAACAAATTCAAATAGTAGTATTTTAACAAAAAGCTCCCGGCGAGGATCGAACTCGCGACCTTTCGCTTACGAAGCGAACGCACTACCACTATGCTACGGAAGCACTTTTTGATTTGTTTTGTTCCAAATAAATTGAATGGTTTCTACTATTTTAAAACATACCAATTTAGTGCTGTTTAGTTACTATTTAGTTTGGTATACTTGAATCAGCCGTAGACATTTCTTTTATCACGAAAAGGAGACATTAAATCCAAAAGTCATCTAAATTTTCAGGATTAAATTTGGGAGTCTCGATCAAGAAGAAAACATTGAGACTACAAACAAGTAGACTAGTCGATGTGCTTGCACCATCTGTGTGAAAAACTATAATGGCTGGTTTGGTTGCAAGAAAGTATACGAAAAGTATGAAAGTTGAAAAATAAATTTTGAATATGCGATACGTATGTATAAATTTTAATTTTTAAAAGTTATTTTATTGACGTAATTGAAAAATATAAAAGTGGAGAAGAAAAAAAATTCATTGCTTGATGGTTATTGAAAGTAGAGAAAAAAAGTTCAGTTGTTTGTATGGTTGTTGAAATTAGATATTGGCTGGAGATGTGGTAAATCTAAATATACTTACCCCAATTTTTTAATACTAATTATTATTATTATTATTAAAGTTTATTATTATTATTTATAACTCACCCCTCTCTCCTCTCATTCCTCTCCCTCTTATTCTTTTCTTCTTCTTCTCTAGAGGACTGATCGGTCTCCACCGACGGAAAATCTACCACCTCCTCCTTCCACTCCAGCCCCATGACTATCCGCCATGTCACTCCCCTATCCCATATACTTGAAATATACTCAAGTTGGTGCACTTTTGATAGTATTTTCATTTTTTTCGCACTTTGGGTGTACTTCAAGTGCATGTTGAATGGAAGCTTGGTGCACATTGGCTAACATTGATGGTGTGGTGGCGGTAGGTAGGGTGTGTGGCTTGGATTTGTTTGAGAGATCCGACGGTTTACCATCAATCCCTTGCCTATATATATCATTGTTTTCATTCTCTCTCCTCACTTGTTCATTTCTCTTGTTTTGCTCCTAATTTTCTTCAAAGGCAAGTACATCTTGCAAATGTGAAGAAACATGATCGGCTATAGTTTTATTCTTAGTATTTTTTGTTGTAATTAGTTTCTAGTAGTATTCTGATTATAATTAGTTCTTGGAGTTTTCAGATTTGAGGTGGTTAATGGTTTTATCTTGATTTTATTATGAGGGTTTTCATGAGTATATTTTCCTAGGAAATGATCTCCTAAAAATAAGATATTTTCAAAAGATGTTGTTCCCTGATTTCGAGCTTGGATTTTCTTTTGATTTTTGGTTCTTGTTGCTTGAGGAATGGAGCACTGTCATAGTCTCGAGCTTGAGCTCTGAGTGCATCAAAATGGTGGGTCGATTGGAGAAGAAGAACAGTGACAAGAAGTACACAGGAGGATTTGTACTTTGGGCACATGTTGAATGTGACCCGCATTCTATAATCGTGCGTACTTTAAGATTACTGCTAATTTCTTGCAAAAGTATGTCAAGGAGATAAATTTTTGAAAAAATCCTTCTTGTTGCACTTTTGGAAGTTTCAGCTTTTGGCGCACTTCTGAAAGACTTTACCCTTTGGCATACAATTGATGTATTATCGAACGAACGAATAAAAAGTGCACCAGTCTACTTTTTGGCCCAATTTTGACCAATTTTCTCTTGGCGAACTTTTAACCAATCAGCAGACCGGCGCACAATTGACACATTGTGCATTAACTATCAAAAGTATGTCGCTCTTATACACACAACTCTTGGCGCATTTTCGGGACGCTCAATAGTTGACGCACTTTTGAAGGATTAATAACCCGGCGCACTTTTTAAACTCTTGGCACACTCTTGCTCGGTTCATCCTCGATAAGCGAGCCTTGACTTTAGCACATCTCGATTCCCGAGGCCCTTG
This sequence comes from Iris macrosiphon, assembly GCA_036927795.1. Classification (NCBI taxonomy): domain Eukaryota; kingdom Viridiplantae; phylum Streptophyta; class Magnoliopsida; order Asparagales; family Iridaceae; genus Iris; species Iris macrosiphon. The sequence goes on from JAYESA010000005.1 coordinate 156,896,268, forward strand.
ACTTTCGCACCCCCTGGGGACTCGTGTTTTGTCTTGTAGTTGTTTTGCACTTGCAAGATGGGCCACTTCCTATTCTCGTAACTCTTGCTTTGTGCGCCAGTTTGCTTGCATGAGTAGAATCCGTCTATTCTTGTAATTCTTGATTTGTGCGCCACATCTTTCTGTTGATCTATTATCGATTTTGTGAGCCAGGTTATAGACTTTTGCGCCATGACTTTTGAGACCTAGTGTTATAATGTTGTAAGTATGAGACTCATCTCACGGTATTCGTATTTTATGCGGATATGTATTTGTGCTAGTTATTGCATTTTATTGGATCTCGAGGAAGCCCAAAAATTCTCAAAATTGAAACTTTACTAGTTGACTGGTATACCAATGGTTTACTATAGTATACCGACGGTATACTGTCCGACAGATATTTGTTTCACTTTCGAGATATTTTCGAGATATTTTCTCTATAAATAGTACTCGAGATATTTCATTTTCTTCTTTCTCTTTCTCTCTCCTCTCTTCTTCATTTCTCTCTCGAGCTTGGAAGCATGGTCTTGAGACCTGGAGTGTGATTTCTGAACCCCTTCGTGGTGGTAGACTAGAAGATTTAGGCTGGGAGCTCGCGTTAGGCAAGTACATCTTGCCGATTTCGTGAACTTCTTTTACTTTCTGTCATTTTACTTCCTGGAGCTTTGATTATTATTTTTTTAGCTTATACTTGTTTTACTATCAGTATTTATTTTGTGATTTCTAGCCTAGTGACCGTCTCGGTTTTGATTTCTGATAGAATCTCATTTCATCCCTTTTTGGTAACTCGGTAACGAAAATGGTACCGGAGTTATGACCGTGAGAATTAGTCCATATTATGATATGAGACTTACCCTAGACTTGACTTTCTGTTAGACTTGGTTCTGGTAATTTTTGGGATTTGATTTGGATTCCAGAAATCAGACTTGACTTCAATGTAACCATGATTATTCTTGAAAATCGGCATACCGACGGTATACTGGGTTATACCTGTCACGACCCGCACCCGAAAATTCGGGCACGAGTGCGTGGGTACGTCCAGCCTACGCCGCAGAGTCGGCGGTAGTACGCTGTCTAGGTAAAATCCATATTTACTAACTAGCTCATTCACAATTAACATAGGCAAGATAATAATGAGAACTGAAACTTAAGATTTGCAATTGAAATAAATGTGACAACAGATTCAAATGTTTAGTACAGCAAAATCGGAATGAAATCGGGGACAAACCCGATAAATAGGATAAGAAACAGAAATAAAAGATAGCTACTACTAGCTACTCTACAGCAGGGGTCTCCTGGGTGGGATCTTGCTCCTCATAGGTATCATCAGTCCCCTCATAGGGACCATAATAAGTAGGGGCAAGATCCTCATCATCGCCTAAATCAACAGATCGAGTCAGGAAAGGAGCAAAGTACACAGTGCACAACAAGGTTAAACTAAATATTTATGATAATTAAATATTGAATATCAAGTTAAGAAACTGCATAACAGAACATCATTATTTCAGAGTTAAAGCTGTAAGCAGGAATATGAGAAAACAGAAATAAATGAAACAGGAAATAAAACTACACAGTCAGCAAGAAATAGAACATGACCAGAAACTATCTGTGTGAACTTGTGTTTGTTTTAGAATACATAGTTGGCATGTAGGGGTTTATAAGGCTAATTCGGCCGTCATAAACGGCTATTAAACAGGGGAAATCGAGATCCGGCTGAGGTACAGTCGTGTACCAACAGCTATTAAACATGACAAGGGGAAGGGTAAACTACATGCCTTCTAGGTATTCTCCCACCCGACATGAAAAACAAGACAGGAACTCAAATATTCAAGACATAAAATCCAACATTTCTAACACTAGGTGTAATCATCAAGGGTACATGTAAGGCAGGGAATTAATTATCATATATATAAAGATTAACTTGAGGTGCAGGTACTTGCCTATTGTTTGGATCTGATTAATATTGGCTCTCGGGGGAAAATTCCAGAGATGAGTCCAAAAGCTGAAATAGACATTACCAACACGCTCAGAAGATGTCAAATAGCTAGAAACGCCTATCCTTGGGTCCAATTTGGAGACAAGGACAAAAACGGCAGTTTCGGGTCAAAACGGGGTCCGCCGGTGGGCCCGCTTTGCACCGAAAAACGTGCCCGGGTCAAAGGTCTCCAAATTTATCAAACTTAGTGTCAACAGGTCAGGAACGCTGATACGAACCCAACGGAACTTCCAGATTTGGATTCCGATAAGCCGAACACAAAATCGCCCGTCGAGCGGGGCCTGTGGGGCCCACGACACGCGATTTCGTCAACGTTCTCAGAATCGAACCAAACTTGACCCACAGGACCAGCGTATCGCTACGAGTCCGATGGTGCAAGTTTCGTCTCGATCTGACGAGTGTACAAGAAGTTAGGGCGAATTGTCGAAAAGTCAGATACGGGACGATGTCCGCGGATACGCGTTGATTCCGGTGTGCACGCACACCCGAATCAGCTTCCACGAAATCTCACACGTCCGTATCGACGATGCGCACGTATCTGTGAAGACCGCATGCGACCAAGTCGTCCCGTTTGGCGGGGCGTACTCAGTTCCGGGGTGAAACAGGGTCTGGTTTTTCCTGTTTTTGGATCGCGGTGTGCGATCACCACAGGACGCGATGCCCCGAGCGGTTTGTCCGGACACCGAGAGGGTCATACAGGCTTCACAACGCAATTTGCGGAATTAAAAACGGAGCTACGAGACGAAAGTTACACGCACCTGAAGGGGACCCGAAAATCCGGGTCGAGTCGTGTCCGACTCGTGTCGGACACGCGAATCCAAATTAGGGTTAGGGTTCTGGTGGAGTCGCGTCGGCCGGAGGCGGCGGCGTGGGCGGCTGGGATGCGGCAGAGGGGACCGGGGCAGCGCGGCGGCTGACGGCGCGGTGGCTGGGGACTCGCCGGCGGCCGGAGGCGGCGCGGGGAGCTGCTCGTGCTGCTGCTGCGGTTGCTGTGGTCGACCGAGGGCGGAGGAGGAGGCGGCGCCGAGGGAGGAGGACGGCGCTGGGTGGCGAACGAAGCACGGCGACGGCGAGGGGGTTCTGCGGTGGCGGTGGCGAGTGGAGGAGCGGCGGAGCGGGGGCGAGTGGGTCGAAGGGGCGGCCGGGGTCGGGGCTTTTATAGGCGGGTAGGGGCGCTGGGTCGGCCGGGAATGGCGGAGGCGAGGGCGGGGAAGGCGGAGCAGAGCGGGGACGTGGGCTGGAGCGGGCGGCGGAGGCGGCGGCGCCGGAAGCGGAGGGGGAAAGGGTCGTGGGGGTGAGGGGGACCCGGGTAGGGTCGGGTCGGGTGCGGGTCTGGGGATCCGACCCGACCCGCTAAGGGGCTGGGCTCGGTGGGCTGGCTGGGTTCGGGTTCGGCCCAATGGGCCGGGCCGCGGGCTGGGCCATGGGCTAGGGTTAGAAAATAAATAATATTAATAATAATAATAAAACATTTAATAAATAAATAAATAAATAAATAATTAAATAAATAGTTTTTAGGCATTTAAAAATAGGTCCGGGGTCCAATAAATTCCAGAAAAATTTCCCTAAGTCCAGTTTTCCATTTTACACCCAAAAACATTATTTCCATGATATTTTAATATTATTTATTGTCAATTAAAAATCATTTATTAATTAAAAACCTTGATTTTAATTACAGAAAATTCCCAGAAAATTCCAGAAAATTGGAGAAAATCCAAGATTTAATAATTTGAAAAATTCAGGGAGTTTACAACCTACCCAACTTACAAAAATTTCGTCCTCGAAATTTAAGAATAACAAAGGCACGAAAAGGAACGGCCGAGAATAAAATATACCTCAGGGTTCAAAAAGATAGGGGTATCGCTCTCTAATCTTGTCTTCTCGCTCCCAGGTGGATTCGCCGGGGGAATGGTGCTTCCAAGCTACGCGAACCAGGGAAATGACCTGGTTCCGTAGAACTTTCTCCGATCGATCCAGTATCTCCACGGGTTGCTCTTGGTAAGTTAGACTTGGGCCTACTTTGAGCTCTGAGTGATCCAAAATGTAGCTGGGGTCTGACACGTACTTTCTCAGCTGCGACACGTGGAAGACGTTATGGACTCCATCCAGAGAGGGTGGCAATGCCAGTCGGTATGCCACTTCTCCGATTTTCTCCTGTATGCCAAAAGGTCCAATAAATCTCGGGCTGAGTTTTCCACTCCTTCCGAACCTAATGGTGCCACGTGTCGGGGAAATCTTCAAGAATACCAGTTCTCCAACCTTTAACAAAGTCATAATCAAGTCTTAGTTCCATAATCAAAATATTTAAATTGACTTGAATTTCATAAATTTAATTACCTCAAATTCCAAGGGCCTTCGGTGGCTATTTGCCCAATGTCGTTGCCTGTCTTGAGCCACTCGAAGTCTGTCCCTTATTTGCTTTACCTTCTCAGCTGAATCGATCACCATCTCTGGTCCCAGCAGGGCTCTTTCTCCAACGTCGTCCCATGATAGCGGGGTACGACATCTTCGTCCATACAGAGCTTCAAATGGAGTCATCTCAATACTTGCTTGGTAACTGTTATTATAAGAGAACTCCACCAGATGTAGATAGTCTTCCCAGGATCCTCCAAAATCCAGAACACATGTACGGAGCATATCTTCAAGTGTCTGGATTGTACGTTCCGATTGTCCATCGGTTTGGGGATGATAAGCTGTGCTGAATTTGAGTTGCGTCCCCAAGCTGGTTTGTAAGCTCTTCCAGAAGTGAGAGGTGAATCTTGAATCTCGGTCGGAGACAATACTTACTGGAACTCCATGCAGCCTGACAATGTGTCTGATATATAGATCTGCCAGCTTCTCTGTAGATAGCCCTACTTTGAAGGGTAGAAAATGTGCAGACTTGGTCAGTCTATCTACTATCACCCAAATTGTATCCTTCCCACTAGGTGTCCTTGGAAGTCCGGAAACAAAATCCATTGTGATATGTTCCTACTTCCACTCCGGAATGGGTAGTGGTTGAAGCAATCCTCCAGGTCTTTGTCTTTCTGCCTTGACTTGCTGGCACACTAAACAACGAGATACGAACCTGGCTACTTCTCTTTTCATGCCATGCCACCAAACATGCGTCCTCAGGTCCTTGTACATCTTGTTGGCTCCTGGATGTATAGAGTATTGCGATCTGTGCGCCTCTTGCATAATTTCTTCTCTTATGTCTCCTTGGGGTACACATAATCTATCGCCATGCCTCAGTGATCCATCTTCATGAATTCTGAAATCTTCCACTAATCCAGCTTGTACTTGTCCTCGGAGGCTTCGCAGGCCTTCGTCTTGAAACTGAGCCTCCTTGATCTTGTCTATTAAAGTAGACTGAATCTGCAAGTTCATCATTTGGCCTTCTTTTCCTGGGATGATTACTTCAATACCTAAACTTTCCAAGTCCTCTAGCAGGTGTCTGTCCATAGTCAAGTACATCGCCATAGGATATCTGCTTAGAGCATCAGCAACTACATTGGCCTTCCCAGGATGATATTGAAGGGTGATATCAAAGTCTTTCATTAATTCCAGCCACCTTCTTTGCCTCATGTTTAGCTCTTTCTGGGTGAAGATATATTTTAAACTTTTATGGTCTGTAAATATTTCCACCCTTTTTCCATAAAGATAATGCTTCCATAGTTTAAGAGCAAAAATGACAGCTGCCAATTCTAAATCATGAGTTGGATAGTTCTTTTCATGGGGTCGAAGCTGTCTAGAGGCATATGCTATTACTTTCTTGTTCTGCTCCAAAACACAACCTAGACCTTTTCCGGAAGCATCACTATAAATAGCGAAACCTCCGGTTCCAGAAGGTAAGGTCAGAATAGGGGCAGTAGTCAGCCTTTTCTTCAATTCCTCGAAAGCATGCTGACATTCATCAGTCCAGGTGAACTCTTCATCCTTCCTTGTTAATTTTGTCATGGGCTCCGCAATTCTAGCAAAGTCCTTCACAAACTTCCGATAGTAGCCAGCTAGTCCCAGGAAGCTTCTAATCTCTGCTACAGAGTCTGGAGTGGGCCAGGATTCTACTGCAGCTATCTTCTTAGGATCTACTGCTATTCCATCTCCAGTCACAATATGTCCCAAGAATTCTACTTTGTCCAGGAAGAAAGCACATTTAGATAGTTTTCCATAAAGTTTTTCCTTCATCAAAGTCTCCAATGCTAACCTCAAATGTTCTTCATGTTCTTCGGGGGTCTTGGAGTAGATCAAAATATCATCAATGAAGACCACTACAAATTTGTCTAGATATTTCTGAAATACTTTGTTCATCAAGTTCATAAAAACTGCTGGAGCATTCGTCAACCCGAACGGCATTACTAAGAATTCGTAGTGTCCGTTCCGGGTATTGAAAGCAGTTTTAGGGATGTCTTCCTTCCTCACCCTTACTTGGTGGTAACCAGACCTCAAATCAATCTTTGAAAATACTCGAGCTCCACTCAACTGATCAAATAGGTCATCTATCCTGGGCAGGGGATACTTATTCTTAATTGTTAAGGCATTCAATGCCCTATAGTCAATACACATTCGGGATGTTCCGTCCTTCTTGGGCACAAATAATACTGGAGCTCCCCAGGGCGAGACACTAGACCTAATGAAACATTTGTCTTCTAGTTCTTTGATTTGCTTATTTAGTTCTATTATCTCCTTCTTGTTGATTCTGTAGGGATTTTGAGATACTGGTGCTGCTCCTGGCACTAAGTCAATGGAGAATTCAACTTCTTGGTCTGGGGGTAAGCCTGGGAGATCCTCAGGGAAGACATCAAGGTATTCAGAGATGATAGGTAGTGGCACTTCTTCTGTTATTAGGGCTCCACAAATTTTGTTATTACCCATTTCTCTAGAACCTCTAGCAAATTCAAATTCTGGCTTGTCAGGGGGCCTGAAGATTACACTACCTCTGTGGCAGTCTATTGTGGCATGATGTTGACTTAACCAATCCATACCCAGTATAATGTCAAAACTGGGCACTGGCATTACAAGTAGTCTAGCATACAGTTCTCTTCCACATAATGTAATAGGACAATTGTTACAGGCATCACTAACCGGGATGATTCCTCCACCGGTAATGATCTTATAACAATTCCTAAGGGGTTTAGTGATTAAGCTATGCTTCATAAGGAAATCTACTGACATGAATGAATGTGAAGCTCCAGAGTCAAATAAAGTAATAGCTGGTATTGAATTTATAAGCACAGAACCTGTGATCACGTCTGCTGTAGCTTCAGCTTCTTCCAGAGTCATTGCATAAGCACGGCCTTGCTGCGGTGCACCCCTCTGTTGCTGCTGTTGGTGCTGAGCAAAGCGTTGTTGTTGTGTTGGAAGCGGGGGTCCCCTCTGTTGTACTGCTGGGGCCCTGGCCTGGGCTGGAGCCTTTGGTGCAGCGGTGCGTCCTTGAGCAGCTGGACAGTCCCTCATTTGATGCGCTGCTGAGCCGCAGTAGAGGCAGGCACCTAGCCTCTTCCTGCAGACTTGCCAAGTATGACCTGGTTTTTGGCAAAAGTTACAAGCAGCAGCTTGTTGGTTCTGTCCCTGAGCCTGGTGTTGAGGTGCTGGAGCTCTAGGGAGAGGACGCTGAGTTTGCTGCAGGGCCCTCTGTTGTTGTTGTTGTTGTTGTTGAAAAGGGCGTTTGTTGGGTCCCGTATTTCTGGTATCTCTCTCTCGTTTCAGTTTATGCCCCATGTCTCTTTCAACGCCTTGTGCCACGCTTAAGATTTCCTCATAGGTGCGAGCTCGGCTGGTGGTGACAGCAAGGCGAATATCCGGAGACAGCCCCTTCTTGAATCTACGGGCTCTGTCTTCCGGGGTACGAACCATGTACTCCGCAAAGTGGCTTAACCTGCTAAATTCAGCAGTATATTCATCAACAGACAGGTTACCTTGTTCCAGTCTCTCGAATTGGCTTTCGAGAGCTTCCCGAGCCACTTCGGGGTAGAATTTTTCCTTGAATAGTCTCTTGAAGTCCTCCCAGGTGATGTCAGGAGCAGATAGTTGGGGTTCATCTCTGAACCAGGTTCGAGCAATGTCGAACAGTTGCAGGCTTGCAGACTCCACTTTGAGGTCATCAGGGACCCGAGCAGTCTTCAGGAGTCTCTCGACATTCTCTATCCACTCATCGGCATAGAGAATGCCCTCAGTTCCGTAAAATTCCAGGGGTCTTAGATTCTTGAAGTCTTTGGCACTCCCTGGCCTCTTGAATGACGACTCCTGGGACTTAAGAGCTTCTGAGAGGCTGGTCCGCAGAAGTGCAGTCTGTTCTTTCTGGGATTCTACCAATCCCTGGAACACTCCAAGTAGCTGTGCCCCATCCAGAGTAACTGCCGGAACAGATGGAGGCGGCGGGAGTACAAGAGTCTCGGGCACATTCTGCTCAGCTGGTTCTGATGTGCCTCCTACTGTGTTCCTTGTCTGGACCATTCTGAAAGATTAAGGGATAGGGAAGATCAGAATAGAATACTTGGAAATCAAAGGCGATAGGAAAATTGAGTAGCAATGATATCAAGAATTGAAATAAGGACCATATACTGTGAATGAGCTTTTCCTAGAATCCTCAATTTTATTCCATACCCTGTCCTAGGGTATTATCCTATTTAAGGATAGGACCTGCATGGGCCACCATAAAAACGTGTCATGACCCGCACCCGGAAATTCGGACACGAGTGCGTGGGTACGTCCAGCCTACGCCGCAGAGTCGGCGGTAGTACGCTGTCTAGGTCAAATCCATATTTACTAACTAGCTCATTCACAATTAACATAGGCAAGATAATAATGAGAATTGAAACTTAAGATTTGCAATTGAAATAAATGTGATAACAGATTCAAATGTTTAGTACAGCAAAATCGGAATGAAATCGGGGACAAACCCGATAAATAGGATAAGAAACAGAAATAAAAGATAGCTACTACTAGCTACTCTGCAGCAGGGATCTCCTGGGTGGGATCTGGCTCCTCATAGGTATCATCAGTCCCCTCATAGGGACCATAATAAGTAGGGGCAAGATCCTCATCATCGCCTAAATCAACAGATCCAGTCAGGAAAGGAGCAAAGTACACAGTGCACAACAAGGTTAAACTAAATATTTATGACAATTAAATATTGAATATCAAGTTAAGAAACTGCATAACAGAACATTATTATTTCAGAGTTAAAGCTGTAAGCAGGAATATGAGAAAACAGAAATAAATGAAACAGGAAATAAAACTACACAGTCAGCAAGAAATAGAACATGACCAGAAACTATCTGTGTGAACTTGTGTTTGTTTTAGAATACATAGTTGGCATGTAGGGGTTTATAAGGCTAATTCGGCCATCATAAACGGATATTAAACAGGGGAAATCGAGATCCGGCTGAGGTACAGTCGTGTACCAACAGCTATTAAACATGACAAGGGGAAGGGTAAACTACATGCCTTCTAGGTATTCTCCCACCCGACATGAAAAACAAGACAGGAACTCAAATATTCAAGACATGAAATCCATCATTTCTAACACTAGGTGTAATCATCAAGGGTACATGTAAGGCAGGGAATTAATTATCATATATATAAAGATTAACTTGAGGTGCAGGTACTTGCCTATTGTTTGGATCTGATTAATATTGGCTCTCGGGGGAAAATTCCAAAGATGAGTCCAAAAGCTGAAATAGGCATTACCAACACGCTCAGAAGATGTCAAATAGCTAGAAACGCCTGTCCTTGGGTCCAATTTGGAGACAAGGGCAAAAACGGCAGTTTCGGGTCAAAACGGGGTCCGCCGGTGGGCCCGCTTTGCACCGAAAAATGTGTCCGGGTCAAAGGTCTCCAAATTCACCAAACTTAGTGTCAACAGGTCAGGAACGCTGATACGAACCCAACGGAACTTCCAGATTTGGATTCCGATGAGCCGAACACAAAATCGCCCATCGAGCGGGGCCTATGGGGTCCACGACACGTGATTTCGTCAACGTTCTCAGAATCGAACCAAACTTGACCCACAGGACCAGCGTATCGCTACGAGTCCGATGGCGTAAGTTTTGTCTCGATCTGACAAGTGTACAAGAAGTTAGGGCGAATTGCCGAAAAGTCGGATACGGGACGATGTCCGCGGATACGCGTTGATTCCGGTGTGCACACACACCCGAATCAGCTTCCACGAAATCTCACACGTCCGTATCGACGATGCGCATGTATCTGTGAAGACCGCATGCGACCAAGTCGTCCCGTTTGGCGGGGCGTACTCAGTTCCGGGGTGAAACAGGGTCTGGTTTTTTCTGTTTTTGGATCGCGGTGTGCGATCACCACAGGACGCGATGCCCCGAGCGGTTTATCCGGACACCGAGAGGGTCATACAGGCTTCACAACGCAATTTGCGGAATTAAAAACGGAGCTACGAGGCGAAAGTTACACGCACCTGAAGGGGACCCGAAAATCAGGGTCGAGTCGTGTCCGACTCGTGTCGGACACGCGAATCCAAATTAGGGTTAGGGTTCTGGTGGAGTCGCGTCGGCCGGAGGCGGCGGCGTGGGCGGCTGGGCTGCGGCGGAGGGGACCGGGGCAGCGCGGCGGCTGACGGCGCGGTTTTGGGGACTCGCCGGCGGCCGGAGGCGGCGCGGGGAGCTGCTCGTGCTGCTGCTGCGGTTGCTGTGGTCGACCGAGGGCGGAGGAGGAGGCGGCGCCGAGGGAGGAGGACGGCGCTGGGTGGCGAACGGAGCACGGCGACGGCGAGGGGGTTCTGCGGTGGCGGTGGCGAGTGGAGGAGCGGCGGAGCGGGGGCGAGTGGGTCGAAGGGGCGGTCGGGGTCGGGGCTTTTATAGGCGGGTAGGGGCGCTGGGTCGGCCGGGAATCGCGGAGGCGAGGGCGGGGACGTGAGCTGGCGCGGGCGGCGGAGGCGGCGGCGCCGGAAGTGGAGGGGGAAAGGGTCGTGGGGGTGAGGGGGACCCGGGTAGGGTCGGGTCGGGTGCGGGTCTGGGGATCCGACCCGACCCGCTAAGGGGCTGGGCTCGGTGGGCTGGCTGGGTTCGGGTTCGGCCCAATGGGCCGGGCCGCGGGCCGCGGGCTGGGCCATGGGCTAGGGTTAGAAAATAAATAATATTAATAATAATAATAAAACATTTAATAAATAAATAAATAAATAGTTTTTAGGCATTTAAAAATAGGTCCGGGGTCCAATAAATTCCAGAAAAATTGCCCTAAGTCCAGTTTTCCATTTTACACCCAAAAATATTATTTCCATGATATTTTAATATTATTTATTGCCAATTAAAAATCATTTATTAATTAAAAACCTTGATTTTAATTACAGAAAATTTCCAGAAAATTCCAGAAAATTGGGGAAAATCCAAGATTTAATAATTTGAAAAATTCAGGGAGTTTACAGTACCGACGGTATACTGGGTTGTACCGACGGCATACCGATTTCAACTGACTTGATTTTTAGATATTTTTGTATGAACCCTATCGGCATGCCGACGGTGTACTGGGTTATGCCGATGGTATACCGATCTTGCCGACATTGTTAGATATTTGTCTTGGCCGATGTACCGACGGTATACTGAGCTGTGTCGACGGTATACCGATTTATAGAACTTTGTTTTCCAGTAACCTTTTGCCTACTTGGAACGGCATACCGACGATATACTACAGTATTTCGATGGTATACTGATTTGTTGGAATCCAGACATGTTGTGTTTTCCTATCTCTGGACCGGTGTACCGACGTTGTACTGGACTGTACCGACGGTATACCGATTGTGTTCTTTCTTTAGGAATTTTTAGTTTTTCGTGATTTCATATTGAAACTTCTGAATTTTGCTTGGACACGCGATAACTTGACCTTATCTTTGACATGAACATACATGGCTTCGATGACATGACTTGACTTGGCTTTACTCGATTTCATCCAGCTTTGCCCGGCTACACATGAGGACATAATTAACTGGACTTGACTTGGCATGACTTTACATGGCTTCATCGGACATGGCTTGGTTTCACTTGGTTTCATCTAGTTGGACATGGATTCACATAGTTTTACATGGCTTCACCTGGATTGACATGGCTTCACTTGGCTTTACCTAGCTTCACTTGATTACACGTGGCTTGATTGTTGATATGGCATATATGAGTCCGTATGTGCAATGTATATTAAACATATCTAAGATGGATTCTGCAAAATGCCATACCTTGATTTATACTAGAAACTGCTAGGGATTAAATAATTAGAGATTCACACAGTACATGTCTAAGGATTTTTCTAGATTTTATGCAATCCCGGTTATTCGTACTGTTATCTTGAGGAGTATCCAGTTGGTTTTGTGTATGGATATCCCGGACGGACTACAGGGGCATACGATCAGAAGAAACTCTAACATCGTGTTGCATTATAAAATTAGTAATTAAGGATTGTGATAACCCTAGTTAGTTAAAGTATCAAGCCGTACTTACATGATTTGCTGTGATGGATGGATGCCGGTTAGTCTAGGCTTTACAGGATCATACATTTACTTATGCGCTTGTTATTCCTTATTGATATCAGTTCAGGATTTATCTTATTTCAGGTTTTACAGTATTTATTATCCTGAGATCTTTTATATTCAGTCTTTACTTTCTAGTATTTGTATTGCTTGTGTTGTTGGTTTAAGTTACTAGATTAACTTCCTTCGTGGTACTTGCTATTTGGGGGTCTGATCCTACTGGTTTTGTATGTCCAGATCCAATAGCAGCACCGGAGGATCTTTCGTACTTTTCTGAGGATGGTGGCCACCAGGAGCAGGAGACCGTTTGAGTTGGTTTTCTTACTTTCATACCCTGATGTACATTCTATTTTGTGGGCATTTAGCCACCGAGCACGTGTTTAGCTCGTGTTTTGGTTTGATCAGTTAGCCTACAGACATTAGCATGATTGACATATCCTAGGGTTGATCATATATGACTCAGATTTTGGCTAGTTTATTAATTTTGTGTTTACTAGTATCATGATCATCTGTATATTATAGTTTGGGATGATTTACTGTTATATTTCAGCTGATCTTACATCTTGTTATTATTCATGTTGTTATTGTGATTGAGACACTAGGGTTTGTTGGACCTAGGCTTGACTGTTGGATTGTAGTAGTGACCCCTCATGTCTTACAGGTTCACCGTATATATGGAGTACCGGAGTACTCTAAGTATACTTAGCTGGCCTTGTCAGTCCCGCTTTCCAGTATTCTGGTTCTGGGGTATGACACAATTTTAATGGTGGCATATGCAGGTCTGTCTGAGCGAATTATGTCTGTCTGAGCAGATTTGATCTGGTTTTTACAGATATGTGGCAATTGTTGTTGTTGCTAGATGTCTCAATCCTAAAATATTCCTCCTTGATCTCTGGTCATTTATCTCCATCCTTGATCCTTAACATGTAATCTGCTTATTCGTTGATCTATTATGTTCTTCGTTTGACTCTTGTGTCCTTAACTTTCAGGGGTACTATTCCTGTTACTATCGGCCAGATGGATCGAGTGTAGCTCGAGGAGTGTCAGCATTCGGGAGCCCAGCATATTTTTGGAGATCAGCCTCAGCATTCAAGGGCAGAGTCTAGAGTAGATCCCAAGGCATATAGACCGGCAGTACCGGACCAATAGGCAGCACCTGTGCACCCAGTTCAGCCCGAGCAGCCAAAGGGTGTTTCCCAAGAACTGATGAATATCCTAAGAGGTTTTATGATGACCCAACAGGACCAGAGTGATGTACTCACTCAGTCAGTCCAAACAGCATTGGAGTGAGGTGGTTCTCAGATCCATAATTCTGTGACCAGCTTCAGGCGTCTCAGTCCTCTATATTTTTATAGCACAGAGGACACAATTTCGTCTGATGCTTGGCTGCAGGATACTGAGGCCA
>JAYESA010000005.1:156915148-156965148 GCA_036927795.1 Iris macrosiphon
CAGAGTCAAATAGTAAATGTGCAAGAATATTATTAAATAATAGTATACCTGTCATGACCATATTAGAAGCGAAGGTCTCCTCCTGAGTCAAAGCATAGACTCGACCTTACGCACCGTTTCTCTTATTCTGATTTTGCCCAGTCGGCGGTGTCCGTGAGGCTTGCCCACGATTCTGTTGATTCCGTTGTGGAGGATGTTGACGCCGAGGGACTTGATTTACGATCGTTCTTTTGCACTCCCAAGCCTTGTGGCCCAGGCGGCCGCATTTAAAGCACCCACCCTCAACGACTTGGCAATCCTTAGCGATATGTCCCTTATCGTGGCACCTATAGTAGTACACCCCACCTTGGTTGTACCCCTGGATGCCGTCGTTGTTTTGGCACTTCGAAGCCTCATACCTTCACCCCGAGTTTGATCGCTTATTGTTGTAATTATGTACTATTGGGGCGACCGGAGCTGGCGCAAGATAATGTATATACAGCTCCTTCGCGCAGTCACAGGATTCTTTGAAGGTCTTATATTTGTGGATTACCACTTACGACTGTAGAGCAGGCCTGAGTCCCTGCTCGAAGCAATGAGCCTTGGCTGCTTTATTGGCAAATCTGGTACTGGAATACTGAGACAGTCGAGAAAATTCTGCCTCATACTTCTTCACAGACATATCACCTTTCTCCAGCTTGCTAAATTCTTGCTCTTTTTGGCGTTGTTCCGCTGAGGAAAAGTACTGTTCTAGAAAGGCTTCCTTGAACATCGACCACGTAATCTTCGTAGCCCTGTTCGCTTTAGCAAGCATGCGTTTCCGACTTTGCCACTAATAGTGCACATTGAACACCAGCAACAATTGTGCGCACGATACCATCTTAAGCCCAGATATGTTGAGGAATTCAAGATGCTCCTCTACTTCAACTACCCAATCCACCGTGATGGTGGCTTCTTCTGTCCCTTTGAACGGAATATTACAAATCTTCTTGAATTCTGCAATATCCGTGGCAAAACTTTTCTTCTTCGCCGATTGGGTGTCATCCGCCCCAACGATATCCAATGTCCTTGTAGTAGGGCCAATTGGGGCAGCTGTAGGCGTAACATTAGAATTATTAGCTCCAACTATTTGTAGCATTTGTTACAGATTATTGATTTGTCTTTGTTGGGCCTCTCCCAACTTTGTTGCGCTTCCAGCATGCACAACATCCGATCAATCTGATCTATCGAAGGGGCCGATGATATCGACACTCTCGAACTACTTGGGTTTCCTTGTCCAGACTTCGTCATTTCTGCACCACACAGAAGAAAAACGTTAGTCTAATAAAGTATTATGGACTTATTGTATGGAGCATCCCATTTCGCGGCAACAAAAATTCAAGGCATCAAAATCAATCACTTGTGTCATTTTTGAAAACTCAAAACCAAAAAGTTCCCAAGGAAGTAAAATCGTGCTTTGATACCAATTTATCACGCCCCGGTTCCACAGAACCAAACGTCCTCGCTTGGGCTTGCCACACCCCGATCCTGTAGAGCCGTCATCCTCGCTTGGCGTGATGCCGTACAACCTGGGATTGTGCTTGTACAAGGCGTGCTAGTGCTTATTTTGTAACATATATTTGAAGATAGAGTATATATCATTTATAGAGAAATTGAACACACATTTGAAATAAAAATAGCTCTGTATTGATAATTCTCTGAAATGAAAACATAAGGCCCTCGAACGACCGAGATAAAAATGCCAGACTTGGCTTACAACTTACAGAAATATTGAAATGAGATAAAACGTTGCTCCATACATCATATCCCTTATTGAAATATTAAAACTCATGGACCACTTTCAGTTAGAGTCTTTTTCTTCACTTGGAAGCTTCAAGTGCAAGGCTTCTAAAGAGTCGGACCAAAACTTTCAATGTTCCCTCGTAGCAGCCAAATCCCCAGCACCTGAGGATGTCCACAAATGTGGGTCAGTACGCAACATGTACTAGTGAGCGGCCACAACAAATCTCACCTAAAAAGCCAACACTAAGTAGATATGTGAAAGCAGTAGTTATTATTGTGATCTTGCTATGTTGCCTTAAGTTCAATTAACAATTCATATCTCAAGAACATAAGGAACACATATATTTATCACCATATTTGGTGATTCTTACCCACGGTCGTTCAACCATCCATATTTATGAATTATAACTTACTCTTCCTGCACAAGACATTATTAGCATGCACCCTGTCTATATAAAGGTCACTGGCCAAGCTATCATGACATTCTTGGAATTTCAGTGCCTCGTTCAGTGCAGAAAGATAACCTCACTAAGGTCCTGAACTTCCGATGCAATTACTTTAGCACCCATGTTCCCCCTAT
Organism: Iris macrosiphon; assembly: GCA_036927795.1. Lineage (NCBI taxonomy): Eukaryota > Viridiplantae > Streptophyta > Magnoliopsida > Asparagales > Iridaceae > Iris > Iris macrosiphon. The sequence goes on from JAYESA010000005.1 coordinate 156,917,490, forward strand.
GACGAAGCGGTCTCATGGCCTCGGTGCACCGCTTCGAGGAACCTACCCCTTGTGCACAAGTTTGTCTATGACCATGCATGAATGCAACTAGCTAATAGAAGAAAACATGCAAATACAGAAACTTGATATAGGATTCCAGAGTTATATTGATTGTCTTAGCCACAACCCACCATACTTATCGTTCAGTCCAGGATCTTTGCCACATATTCAATTATACTACAACAGTCAAGTTCATAGTAATGTGATTATTATCTTGCTTAAATTTCTAGATTTTTTGCTAGGTATCATTGATCATTTTGTTAAGCATGATGACTAAAGGATTCATCGAATGCTCAAAGTCACTCACTAGTTGGTGAATTGCTGAGAAAGAGAGATCTTATTCTCGACTTCAAGCTTGGTTCACATGTTCACCTGTATTTGCACCAACAAAGGTTCAGGATCCTTCTTCTTTTTCTCTTAGTAATTTGATATGTAAATGCGAGACAGTGAATGCATGCAATGAAAGTCGTTCATAAAAAACAATCACGAAAACGCAAATCACAAAACCAACAGTGAAAACCAACAATGCACGGGTCTTGAGGCATAGACCCTTATATGGAGTTCACTCCCCAAGACACCATGCACTGCATCTTGGGAGCAACTTCTAAGGATTCTATCCCATAACGAGGAACGGCTCCCCGTTTGTTTGTCCCGACAAATCGATACAGGCAAAGTTTTCCCATTCTTTGATTTTGACTCAGTCATTCAGCCGCTAGCCTAGTCCATGATCCACAATAGGATCAGGGCACTAGATTCCACGCATGAGCTGTAGGCTAAATAGGATCGACATAATTCCCTAGAGGAAATAGAGGCCTAAATATAGCATAGTACCATGGACACCAGAGGTCTACTATCTCTCTCTCTCTCTCTTAATAATAAATCAATGGTCGTCATACTCGGTACTCCGGCAGAGACGACGGGTTACAAAGGGAAGGAAAGTATAAATATAGCCCATACGTCTAGTGAGTGTTCTTCCCACCCAATGCTGCTGTATCTGTTGTGCACCACGACATGTCCAGCTCCTACTCCTGAGTCAAGATCAAGTATCTAAATACTGCCGTCACATATCTCAATTGTACCAGTGTACGGCTGGTACAAGAATCTGTATCCACACATGAACCACTCTGTGTCATAAATGTGTCAAGGTCATAAAGAGATTAGGACCTCTCTCAAATAAGGGATTTGGCTTATATGTACTAAGTCGCGCATAATCGGTCCAACGCCGACTTGCACCCAAGTTATTCTTGGACGCGCAATATCATTAAATCAGAATAATAAAATAAAATAAATGCAGTTGCAGTATTTAAAAATTATAAACAATAGTGGCAAGGTATACTTGCCTGGATCCAAAAGTTGAGTATGAAAATCTGGTCCAGAGTCAAAGTCAAAATGATCCAAGAAACCTAAACAATAAATTAGACATTAATTATTAGGTTTTTAAAATTATTCATACACATATACATAAATAAATATGACTAGGGCATTATTGAATTCCCTTCTCAATGTTTAAACCATTTCCTATTGCATCCTCACCCTTGGTTATTACTGACCATTTGAATATATTCTTTTGGGACCATCCACTATACTGGCAGTTAAGGAGGTTTCCATGTATACTCCCATAATTCACTTCTTAGTCTCTCTCTTTGTTATTCATTGCCACCTATAGTAAGTTTTCACAATAATATTCCCAAGGCTGATATGTCTACACTTCTTTATCGCAACTAATTTTTCCACACTTTTATGGTTCGTTTGGCTTCTCTGTCCCTTTTTCCCAAATAATAAACACATACCCTTAAATTAGATCATACAGTAGTGTTTGGGACATGGCAAAGGAGCTTGGCTAAAAAAATACAATAGAATGCCATTATATTTGTTCTTAGCACCCAACACGCTATTTAGAGAATCATCCAACAATAATTTATTGGTACAGTCTTTATACTGCCATACACCGTATCCTCTTTTCATTATTATCATCATACTGCCTTTGTTTTATTAACTATATAGGCACTACTATCCATACATTAATTTCTAGCTTCCTAGCAGTTTAGTCATTTCTTCATTCCTAACAATTTAGCATTAGACCACAGATTGAGCGGACCAAATACTGTTTGCTCGTCCCATTAGTTTAAACACCATTAGTTTCCACTCTCACTGCATTCTCATTAGCATATCATCCTTCCTGCTTGTTAAATTCCAAACTCACACAAATGGGTCCTTCACCAATGTACATCCATGTGTCCAAATATCACCTATAACCGTTGCAATACCCCCATCACCACACACACTGTCAGTCACCATACTTGTGTATGCCATGACAATATAAGCCGGTTTATATTATCTCTACAATAGGAACACAACCAAAAAGCCAGATATTTGAAATGCATATGTATTTAGAGAGCAGAGGAAGTATTCATTACCGAGAGAAAGAAAAGAAATCTTTCTTTGGAAGTATACGACGCCACTCACGGAAGAGGGGGAGTTCTCGTAGAAAGGAGTGTTAGGGAGGATATTATTTTAGAGGTGGCGACTAGGTCTGGAAACTTGGGATGGAAAAAAGGAAAACAACAATTAGTATATATAAAGGAAGGAAGTGAAGCTTTGATTGGTTCAGTGGTCACTACACAATATCATGCAATGCCAACAACAAGAAATGGATGTGCTCCACAAATGACTCACTCTAGCAAAGTGTATAGGTTTGCTAATGCTAGCAATTACTCACACTCAAAAGGCCCACGTTAGCAAAATAAGCAAAATCCTATAGGGCCGGCCAATAATTTCTTAGTCATGATTGGTATGCCTTGCCAATCAGTGGCTGAAGGGAACACATGGTTAGAAGCTTATTAGGTTTGAAAAATACCTATAAATACATGTTTCAGTTAAGAATGATTAATAACTAAATTTATCACAGGCTTAATACATAATCCTAATCCTAGCTTCAACCCTAACAACCCTAAAAATAATAACACTAGCAATGTATAACTAGACTATAACAATTATTACTAGCTATAAATATTAATAAATAAATAAAAATGGGTGTTTACAGGATGAGATGGGAATTAGCATGAGGCAGTGTTTCTCCAGGACCCGGTTCTGATCGAGTCAGTGGTTGGGCCCCCAGGTGAGACAATGGCAGAAAATATTGAGCAACCTGCTCCAGAGGTTCAGGCTCCCTCAGTAGAGCCAGTAATGCCAGCAACACTTGATACCCCCGCTTTATTAGAGATCATCAGGGGGATGATGGCCGCACAGCATCATCATATGGTGGTACAGCAACATCAGCAACTCCAGTAGTAGGAACAAAATGTACTGTTGAACCAGGGGTTGCAAACGGCTTTAGAAAGAGGTGGAATGATAGATTCGAGGGCGTCGGTTAGATTTTATCGACTTAACCCTCGGTACTTTGATGGTACGGAGGATGTCATCATGAAAGACGATTGGCTCCAAGATATTGAAGGTATTTTGGTAGTGGCTAAGGTTCCAGCTGAGGAACATGTTGACCAAGTTTAGTCGCAACTTCAGGATCTCGCCAAGGATTGGTGGGCGGTAGAGAAGGTCGGCTTGAGGCAGCCTATTTCTTGGAATAATTTTAGGATTCGGTTCAGAATGAAGTATTTTGGAGTCGTGGCATACTTTGAGTTGTAGCAAAGGTTTATTAATCTCAAGCAGTCTGGTAGAATAGTGGACGGTTATGCAGCAAAATTTAGCCGACTGAGTAGATTTGCACCAACAATGATGGGAACAGAGCCAGATAGGGCAATGAGGTTCCAGCAAGGACTTCACCTAAAAATTCTACAGTTTGTAGAGGGACACAATTACCAGACTTCGATGACGTATTAGTGGCAGCCAGGAGGCACGAACTAACTTTCCAAAGGATGACATCGAGGACATGAGGCCAGAAGAGGTCTCATACATAGAGCATTAGAGGAGGAGCATCACCCCGAATGTCAACACCATCTCGTGGAGTTCGTATTCATGACACAGTACCGCGCAAAGTTGTAGTTTCAACAGTAATGACACCAGGTCGGCAACAGCAGTCGAGGCACCAACAGCAATAGAGCCAGTCAGCATCAACATGTTGTACGTATTGTGGCAAGGAAGGCCATACTAGGAGTAATTTTAGGACAACAAATGGGTTATGCCTAAGATGTGGTAGCCATGATCATAGGATTGCTATATGCCCATTGATGCAGAGGTTAGGGGGGGCAGCACCCCAGTTTCCTGTATTACCAGCATCAAGAGTAATGTAGTGCAGAGAGCCAGCATTGGCGGTGAGGCCGTTAGCTCAATGATCGTTACCGACGCAGGCTCAAATGTATAGACAGTATCAACACCAACAGCAGCAAGGACAGCAGAGACCACGACAGCACCACCAGGGAAGGCAACAACAAAGAGCTCGATAAGGCAAAGGGCAGGCATTCACCTTGTCTCTGAAGGAGGCTTTGGCATCAGGTGACGTGGTGGCAGGTAATATTTATGTCACATATTTTTCTACTATAGCATTAATTGATTCATGAGCTTCACATTCATTTATATCTGCACAATTTGCGACATGTGTTGGATTGGAGTTCGAGACGTTGCCAGAGAGGCTAAATATACTCACTGGTAATGGGCTTGTAGAAGTTACTAGGGTATGCCTAGACTGTCCAGTCGTAGTGTGTGACCACCCATTACCTGCAAAGTTGATTGAGTTCCCTATAGGTAACTTTGACGTTATCTTGGGCATAAACTGGATGGGAGATAGTCATGCTATGATAGATTATCATAGGGGTAGAGTATTATTTTGTATCCCTGGTTTGGAAGAGTTTACGCTCGTGAGGTCTACGAGAGGCCAGCAAGATAAAGGAGTCGCGACGGTAGCAACGGAAGGAGAACCGATACCCAAGATAGTTGACTAATTCATGGATGTCTTTCCCAAAGAACTTCCAGGATTCCCTCTGGTTCGAAGGGGAGAGTTCAGTATAGAGTTGATGCCAGGAACAAAGCCTACTCATAAGGTTTACTAGATGTCACCTTCTGAATTTGACCAGTTGTATCAACATGTTGAAGAGTTGAAGGCAAAAAAAATTATTCGTACCAGCGGTCACCATGGGGAGCCCCAGTAATGTTAGTGAAGAAGAAGGATGGATCAATTCGACTATGTATTGACTATAGACAGTTAAATGCAGTGACAATAAAGAACAAGTATCCATTGCCTAGGATTGATGACATATTTGATCAGTTGAGTGAAGCCAGAGTATTTTCTAAGATTGATATATGATCCGGATATCATCAGGTGTGAGTACGAGAAGAAGACATATCGAAGACAACATTCAGGTCACGATATGGACATCATGAGTTCTTAGTGATGCCATTCGAATTGACCAATGCACCAGTAGTGTTTATGGATTTGATAAACCGTATCATTATGCCCTATTTAGATCAGTTTATGGTAGTGTTTATCGACGATATCCTGGTGTACTCTTGTAATAAAGAAGAACATGAAGAGCATCTCAGGAAGGTGTTGCAGACTTTGAGGGAGCACCAATTGTATGCGAAACTTAGCAAGTGCGAGTTCTAGTTAGATCATATTTTATTCTTGGGATACACCATCTCGGGAGCAGGAGTATCAATGGATCCTAAAAAAGTTTAAGCGGTAGAGAATTGGCCAGTTCCAAAGACCGTGGCAGATGTGCGCAGTTTTCTTGGATTAGCATGGTACTACAGGAGGTTCGTGTCAGATTTTGCAAGGATCTTCACACCAATGACCCGGTTGACTCGAAACGACGTTAAGTTTGTATGGTCAACAAAATGTCAGATAGTTTTTGAAGAACTGAAAAAGGTTGATCTCGGCACCGATCCTGATACTTCCAGTATGATCATGAGTGTTCACAGTGTATTGTGATGCATCAGGAAAGGTCTTGGATATGTTTTGATGCAGCATGGGAGAGTTATAGCATATGTATCATGACAGCTTCGGGATCACGAGAAGAATTACCCGACTCACAACTTGGAGTTGGCAGCAGTGGTGTTTACGCTCAAGTTGTGGAGGCATTACTTGTACGGTGATCAGATAAAAATATTTACAGACCATAAGAGTTTAAAATACATATTCACCCAGAAGAACTTGAACATGAGGCAGAGGAGATAGCCGAAATTGCTGAAGGATTATGACATGGAACTTCAATACCATCCGAGCAAAGCTAATGTAGTAGCAGATGCTCTTAGCATGAGGGGTAGTACATTTTTTCTGACAATGCATAAGCACATCCTAGAAGATCTTCGAGAGATGGGCATTAAGATAGTATTTTCACAAGATGAGGTAGTCTTGGCTAGTTTACAGATATATTCCACTTTGGTAGACAGGGTCATGGAAGCTCAGGCAGGAGATTCACGGATCCAGGAGTTACGAGCAGAATGTGAGTTAGGACTCAGGAAAGAGTTGACTATTCACAGCGATGGGACGTTGAGGTTTGGAACTCGTCTATATGTGACGAGTGGAGATATACGATAAGAGATTATGACTAAAGCCCATAATTTCAGTATTATATCCATCATGGCGGCACAAAGATGTACCAAGATATTAAGAAACACTTCTGGTAGAACGGGATAAAGCGAGAGATAGCATATTTTGTATCCCGATGCCTGATATGTCAACAAGTGAAGGCAAAACAGCAGAGGCTGGCATGATTATTACACCCTCCCCCATTCTGGAGTGGAAATGGGAGCATCTTACTATAGACTTTGTGATCGGTTTGCCTAGATCCCCGACTGGATGAGATACAGTTTAGGTGATAGTGGATCGTCTTACTAAAGTGGCATATTTTCTTCTGTTCAAAATTGGACAGTCTACGAAACAATTGGCAGATATGTATATATGGGAGATTGTGAGGCAATATGGTGTACCAGTAAGTATAATATCAGACCGATATTCGAGGTTTATTTCTCATTTTTGGAAAAGCTTCCATGAGAGATTGGGTACTAAATTAAAATTTAGTACTGCATATCACCCTCAGACAGATGGGCAGTCCGAGAGAACTATCCAGACCTTGGAGGGTATGCTACGAGCCTGTACCCTAGACTTTGGTGGATTATGGGAGAAACACATGCACTTGGTAGAATTCTCGTATAATAATAGTTATCAGGATAGCCTCCAGATGGCACCTTTTGAGGCAATATATGAAAGGAAGTGCAGGTCACCGTTAGCTTGGGATGACATTGGTGAGAGAAAGATGTTAGACCCAGAATTGATTATTCAGATTATGGAAGTTGTCAAGCAGGTCAGAGAGCGGCTACGAGATTCGCAAGATCGACATCGCCATTGGACAGATCAGCATCGTAGGCCTCTAGAGTTTTGTTTCGGCGACCACATATTTTTGCGAATTTTGTCCACCCGTGGAGTCATTAGATTCGGGGTTCGCGGGAATCTTAGTCCATGATACGTTGGGTCGTTTGACATTCTCGAGCGGGTAGGGGATGTTGCTTATCGCCTTGCCCTTCCGCCTTTGCTTCGTGAGGTGTATGACGTATTTCATGTGTCTCAGTTGCGTAGGTATATCCCGGACCCGAGCCATGTCCTCGACCATTCTGAGCTAGTCGTGGGTACCGACTTGTCTTACGAGAAATATTCCGTGTCCATTTTGGACCGAAGAGAGAAAGTACTCAAAAACTGGACTATTCGCCTTGTTTGTATCACTTGGGGGCACCACTCTTTGGGGGAGTCAATGTGGGAATCCGACGTCGATATTCGATCTCTGTATCAAAACTTATTTGACTCGTAATGTATATTTCTTCATATGCCTTTTTCAATTCCGTGATCATTGATCACCTTACTATAGTTCTATTAATATTGCTATGTGTATATTATTTTGTTTGCTTGTATGTTGTCTGTGATTGCTTGTAGCTAGATGTGCTTGTCCTGATGTCTCTAGTTGCTTTAGTTCTAAAATTTCGTGGACAAAATTTTTCTAAGGTGAGTAGAGATGTCACTCCTCTATCCCGTATACTTGGAATATACTCAAGTTGGCACACTTTTGATAGTGTTTTCATTTTGGCGCACTTTGGGTATACTTCAAGTGCATGGTTGAATGGACGCTTGGCGTACATTGGCTAATATTGATGGTATGGTGGTGGTAGGTAGGGTGTGTGGCTTGAATTTGTTGGAGAGATCCGACAGTTCACCATCAACCCCTTGCCTATATATATCCTTGTTCTATTCTCTCTCCTCACTTGTTCATTTCTCTTATTTTGCTCCTGATTTTCTTCAAAGGCAAGTACATGTTGCAAATGTGAAGAAACATGATCGACTATAGTTTTATCCTTAGTATTTGTTGTTGTAATTAGTTTCTAGTAGTGTTCTGATTATAGTTAGTTATTGGAGTTTTCAGATTTGAGGTGGTTAATGATTTTATCTTGATTTTATTATGAGAATTTTATGAGTATATTTTTCTAGGGATTGATCCCCTAAAAATAAAATATTTTTAAAATATGTTGTTCCCTGATTTTGAGCCTGAATTTTTTTTTGATTTCTGGTTCTTGTTACTTGAGGAATGGATCACTGTCATAGTCTCGAGCTTGAGCTCTGAGTGAATCAAATGGTAGGTCGGTTAGAGAAGAAGATCAGTGATAAGAAGTACACAGGAGAATTTGTACTATGGACACATATTGAATATGACCCGTATTCCATACTCTTGTTTACTTTAAAAGTACTATCAATTTCTTACAAAAGTATGTAAATTTTCAACATGTGTCCATAGCGAGCAAATTTTCCAATAAGAGGGCGATATAGTAATTTTGCAATAACCTCCGAAAAGCCCTCACTATATAAAACAGCAACCGGAGAGCTTTTAGGGCTGTAGGTCTTCATCTTCCTCCCGCCGCCGTCACCTCCAACTCCATCGCTCCGGAAAAATGGTATTCCCCACTAAAACCAAAACCCTAACCCTAGATTTTTTTTTCCTTCTCCACGAAACCCTAACCCTAACTTCTCTGTGGTTTGTTTGCAGGGAAAGGGAACAGGGAGCTTCGGGAAGCGCCGGAACAAGACGCACACTCTCTGTGTCCGCTGCGGGCGCCGGAGCTTCCACCTCCAGAAGAGCCGCTGCGGATCCTGCGGGTTTCCCGCCGCCCGAATCCGCAAATGTAAGCTCCACTTCTAGTACCTTTTTGTTTGGCAATCCCCCCTCCTGCTCTTCGCAATTAGTTGCTTCAAGTTTATTTTATGCACATATATGGATCTATTTGATATAAAATAGATGTGCGTTGTCAAAGGAGCTATTTTGATGTATGTGTGGAGAAATCTGGATTTTTATTTTATTTTATTTTCTTTCAGTTCCCCCCCCTCTCCAATTTGCGTATACTCGGTTTTAAAATATTTTTTATAGCATATCTAAAGTTTGAGTGGGACATGTTTACGTAGGTGTTTGCTAAAGGATCAATTTTGATTTTTTTGTTTAACTGGACATGTTCGTAGAGGTTTTTTTTGTTAAAGGAACAAACTTGATGTTGTCTAAGTGGAAAAAATGTGAGTTTTACTATTTCTTGACATTAAATGCACGTTTTTGGTATTAGTAATGTGGAGAAATGATATGTGTAAAGGAAGACAATATATTGATATTGAGGTCATCTATCCTGCGTGAGAACACAATATATGAACACACACTGATTTGGGGTGTCCTAGTATATTTTTAGTATATATGTCAATATCTGCAAAGCAGTTCATGTGCCGGTCTATGATTTTTTCAGTGATCATGCTTCCGAACTAGTTTATGTGTAACCTTATTTAGGATATAGTTCTGTAAAATGTGTTTTTCTGAGAGTTAGGAATTGGAAACAACAACAAAGTGTTTTATCTAAAAATCTTGGAGTGTCTATTTGATTCATTTTCCTCCTAGGAAGTACATACACCTTAGAAGCCAAAAACTCCTAGGAGGTCAACGAATCTCAGTAAGAATCTTTGATTCGGCGTTTCTTACTTGGGAGCTCGTTTGGAGCTCGTTTCCCCGATGACGGGAGCTTCGTTTCTCCGGGGACGGAAGCTCGTTTCCCCGACGACATGATCGCTTTCCATAATATGACCATAATTTTAGAAGATGACAAATTTTGTGAGAGAAATTGGAATATTTTCAATACACATTTATCAAAGTACCAAGAAACTAAAGATTTCTTACTTTGACGTCATAAAAAATTAACATGCGAAAGATCTCTTTGTAACTTTGAACTGAACTTTATAAATTCTAATAAATTTTAAGATATTTATAAGTTTGATAACAATAATTAATAAACATTAAAAATTTATTAGCGCACGCTCCCATCACGCTCCCAAATTTAGAATCTTTCTAAGTAGTCACGCTTCTCCGCCCCCGCTCCCGCCCCCGCTTCCGTCCCCGCTCCCGCTTCTGGCTTCTAAAACATACACTTAAAAAATGTTACTGCGGACACTACGCTAACACAAAATGGACACTCCATGGACTCTCTCCAAAATACACTGTAACACACCAAAATAAGTGTTGTGTCCATGCTGCAGTGCCCTTTCTGAGCTGTATCCTTTTCTTTGCTACATTGTTTTCCTCCTTCCAGCTTTGTTAATCAGCAAATATATATCATTTGAAAAATTCACGATTTGGTCACACGTAAAAAAAATTGTTAAAAGGGCAAAATTTTGTTTGTTTGGTAATGCCGTGCTAACTTATAACCATGCTCTCTAGAAGTACGAAATTGGAGTAAGTCCTTTGGATGTGATTTCTTTGTTAAAAAATTGTTTGCTACAGCGTGCTGTGCTGAAGGCAATAATGCATATAGCAAGAGGAATTGGGCAGGACTGATTTTACTGTCCCCTAATGTATCTCTTTTGAGAATGTGTCCTAGTGTATGTTAGAGTTCCATGTCAGATACATACCCGACAGACATGATAAATGAGCCACCAGTTTTGCAGTATCTTGTGCTTGTTAGATGCTGAAATATATAGGGCCTGAAACCCTCAGCCTCTCCAAAAATCGAATATGGAGTCTAAAGCACATAAATTCTCTTTCAGCTCAGTAGTCTTGTATTATTATAGTCCAAACCTTATTTCTGACTATTTACCGACTGTCATTGTTTCAAAATCCTTAGCTTCCAACCAGTGTAGTCAAAGGCGCGCCTCAGACGCGCCTTGCTCCTAGGCACAGGGGCAGCGCCTCAGGACACTCTAGGCAGGGAGTAATTCTTAAGGCGCACCTAAGGTGCGCCTAGGCGCGACTTTTTCGAGCGCCTTGGAATAGCTAAGATGCGCCTTGAAAATCTTGTGAAAAAATAACTTGTTTAGACTATTTTTTGAAATGTTGTATTGTTTTTTAATTGTTTTCTCTCTCAATTCAAAGTGATTGCAACCTAGACATGAGGGAATTTGAGGCACACATGTTTATCAATGTAGAAATCCGATATATATATATATATATATATATATATATATATATATATATATATATATATATATATATATTATTTTTGTGCCTCACGTCGCTCGGGCGCGCACCTTAAGTGCGTCTTGTGTCTTGGGCGATTTGGACTTTTTGCGCCTCGAGTGCGCCTTGCGCCTTTAACTACCTTGCTTTCAACTTGATTCTTATGTTCTCTACTGTATGTCCTTTACAAGGTTTGGATTTTACTATCCTGTTGTTTTTGTCCCGTTCCTTTGCATTTGTATAACATAATGTCACAAAAAATATTGTAGAATGGGAATAATGAGATATATCTTTATTGATGAATGGGTTACATATATAAAGTGGAGAGTCAATCTTTCACTTATGCATCTATCCGATGTGAGACTAAACATAATACTTAACACCCTTCCTCAAGCTGGAGCATAGATGTCAATCATTTATTCATGCCCAGCTTGTTACAAAGGAAATGAACTCGAGGGGTCAAAAGAGACTTTGATATTCGCTATTTGATCTCTGGTTCTCACATGGTGAAATGTTAGCATCCTCTTCTGATATTCATCACGGACAAAGTGGATGTCAATCTCAATGTGTTTCGTCCGTTCATGGACTACAAGATTTATGGCAATATAGATAGCTGACCGGTTATCACACTACATATTAGCTGCTTTCAATCCTGCTTCTTCTTCCAGTTCTTGTAGAATGTGCTAAGATACAACACTTCTGTTGTGCCATGAACCATGAGCAATGGTTCGATACTCTGCTTTCGATCTTGATCGTGAGATCACACTGCTTCTTGCTCTTCCACGACACTAAGTTTCCACCAATTAATACTGAGTAGCCGGATGTAGAACGTCGATCTGTAAGACTCGCACTCCAATCAGCATTTGTAAAACACTCAAGACGAGTATGCCCTTGATTCTCCATTTGATTTTTTTTTTCAGGATTCTGAGCTAGATAACGCAAGATCCTAAGTTTGCCTGCCAATATGGAACTCGTGGGCCATAAATCTACTCGCGACGCTTACAACAAAGGAAATCTCGGGGTGAGTCATGACTGCCAAGTAGTTGAGTTTTCAATCATTCGATGATACTGATCAGGATTGGCCATCAATATTCCTTCATCGGAAAGTAACTTTACCCCTGGATCCATGGGTGAGGTTGCTTCCTTAGTTTGCATCATTCCTGCTTCAGTTAGGCTGTCAAGCACGTATTTTCGTTGAGACATGACAATGTTGTGCTTCCCTCTCGCGACTTTAATATCCAAGAAGTAGTTCAACGCTCCCATATCTTTGGTCTGAAACTGTTCACTAAGAAACTTTTTCAACCCTGCAATACCCTTGTTGTCATAACCCGTAATCACAATGTCATCAACATAGATACCAAGTAATATTCTTCCAACTGATGTCTGTCGGTAAAATATCGAATGATCATTCTTTGATTGACACATGCCAAACTGAGTAACGACATGTGTGAATCGACCAAACAAAGCATATCCCGAGACATAAAATACCTCTTTAAGATTTGGGAAAACAATGATACCCTTTCTGATCCTTAGGATTCCCAAAAAAAATACACTAGATTATTTTTGGGTCCAATTTAGAAAGGGTAGGTCGAGTATCCCGAACGTAACACAAACACCCAAAAATTTTGAGAGGAGAAAATAACATACGATTAGGATATAACTGAGAAAAAAGATTAGTGCCATTGAAAACAGTAGACGTCATGCGATTGATCAAATAGCAGGCTTTAAGGACCTCATCCGACCAAAATATTCTGGGTGTACGTGCATGAAATATAAGAGCATGCGTTGTTTCCATAAGGTGATGATTTTTGCGTTCGATCACACCATTTTGATGTGGTGTGTAAGGACATACAGTTTGGTGGATGATGCTATGTCTAGCCAGATGAGAATTGAACTCACGAGACAAATACTCACGACCATTGTCGCTTCGAAAACACTTAATAGGAACCCTAAATTGGATTTTTTATCTCCGCATAGAAATTGCACCAAATATTAAATAATTCGAATTGATTTTTTATCAAGTAGACAAAAGTGACGCGTGAGTAGTCATCAACAAAGGAAACAAAATACTTAAAATTCATCATAGATTCAATTAGGCAAGGCCCCCACACATCAGAATGCACTAACTCAAAAGGAGCTGAGTCTACTTTATTTAGACTCACCGGATAGGGTACCGGTGATATTTGGCCGAACTACATGACACACAATAAAAATGAACTTGAAATTTCAAAGATGGACACATTTTCTGGAGAGCTTGGATAGATTAGTAACCTAACCTACAATACAACTCAAACGGATTGAGTGACACGCCGACACATGTAATGAAATAATTCATATCAAACAGGTACAAGTCTTCAGCCACATGCCTCCTACTGATAGCCTTTCCAGTCTTCAGGTCCTGAAAAATACAACCATCCGGAAAGAATGTTACTGAGCATTGCAAGTCACTTGTAATTCTACGAATAGATAAGAGGCTGAATGGATTGCCAGGTGTATGTATAACTGAATTGAGTGGCAGATTGGAAGAAAGACGAGAACTTTCTTTTCCACGAACTCTCAGGGAACTATCATTCGCAACAATAATATCTGAAACCCGGCCAACAGATACGTAATCATACATCATACCTGTATTACCTGTCATGTGATCAGACGCACCCGAGTTAATCACCAATTGCTTCGACCTTACCACACGCGTTGCTGAATACCGGGTTGTGGATCCAAACGTGGAGGCTTCACCACGGCGCTGAGCTTGGAAGTCGGCGAACTCTACATGTCTTTGCAGTCATCTGTACAGATTGCCCTCCATCATCAGGAGCATCCGATACAGAATTGACAGCAGGACCTTTGGGACACTGCTATTGAAAATGTGTAGGTTGACAACAATTGAAGCACGTTCGCGGTCTTCCTCCATCACGACTGTCATAGCCTCGTCCACCACCACGACCAATATTTCGGCCACCATGTCTACCACCACGAGCAGTACCCAGGACAGCAGGTGCATTACCCCCGTAGTAGGACACGAAAATTGACTTCTATCAAATATGACACTTCGGCTCCAACAATGATCTAAGATCGTGCAAAGTATGCATCAGGACGGAGAGGCAAAATACGCCATGACATAAAGTTGCTGATGTTGAGTCCTCGCCTCATTTATATCCGTCGTTAGAGGTAACATGCGATCAACCTCATCAATTATGGTCTTAAAGGCACGGAAGTGGTTCTTATGTGATTTGTCTCCCTGATCAGCTTGTTAGACGTCAACTACTAAGTCATAGATACAAGATAAATTACGTTTGCCATCAAACGCAGCCCCATGGACCTCCCGTAATTCCTTCACTGAATTCGTGTTCTGAACCATGTCTTCAACCGATGGTTCCATCGAATTCATCAACTGTGTAAACAGTCGACTATCATATATTTTTTACTGTTCAAATGTGGATCAGTCACTATTGGAGGGTTGTCAGTCAAATGTTTGGACAACTGCGTCTTTCGAAGCGTTTTTTTGACCTTCTTGCGCTATGTGGAATAACCATTTGGTCCGTCCAACCTTCGATCGACAAGTCGAATTGATGAAACCGTTGTGCCAGTGTCTTGTGTCCCCGCTACTACATTTCTGGTACTGGTGTTGGTGGCACTAGTATTCGCCTCAGTGTTCGACATCCTTCAATGTTTCTCAATTCGACTGTCGTTTGATCGTCCCGACTGTTATTCACATCAACTCCGCCAATTTGCGACCAACGTTTGCCAGAACTGGCACATGCAATGTTGGCAGAGATCATATGTGGATCACACAAGCCATAACAGAGATTCACGCAACCCAGGTTGCTCTCTGTTAGATCCTGATGAGGATATCGGGCCAGGAAAGGAACATAGATTCACGCAAACAAGCAAATTGTTTGTTCCCTGTTAACTCTTGATGTCGAGCTTCAGAGGTTCAAGCAAACAATCATAATTTATCCTTTGTAGATCTCAACACCGACTCCTTTTTTTCCAGATCTGTGATATGTTTTTCAAATCTTTTTTCTTCTTCAGAAAACTAGGTTAGGGTTTGGGTTTGTGAAGAGAGGCGACCACGAAGAAAGGAGGTAGTTGATGCAAGAGAAAGGAATTAGGTTTTTTTTTGGGTGGGTGGGGGGTGGCTGGAAGAGAAGAGAATTATGGTTAGGGTTTGGGGTTGTCGACAGCGGGCGACAGAGGGTTGCTGGTGCAGATGGTCGGGGGCGACTGGGTTGGGGCAACAACGTGGGGGTGCTGGCGGTTGGGGTGAGTGCTGCTGGCGGACGGAGTGGGGCAGGATTGGGCTGTGGTGAGCAAGGGTTCGGGAGGGGGGGGGTAGAGCTGCCACTTGGGCAGGGGGGCTTAGGGGGTGGGTGGGTGGGTGGGTACTAGGGTTTGAGAGGGGGGGGGGGAATTCATAGTTTTGGTTCTGATATCATGTAGAATGGGAATAATGAGATAAATCTTCATTGATGAATGGGTTACATATATAAACTAGTGAGTCAACCTCTCACTTATGCATCTATCCGATGTGGGACTAAACATAATAGGGACTAAACATAATACATAACAAACATCAAGGTTAAGTTACAGTTTTAAATGTTTTTGATGTCAACTATGTTACTTGTGAATATGATACTATGTTGCTCTTACACGTATTCTAACACGACACATTGACATGGATTTGGCACCTATTTTGGTATATCCTAGTGTATTTTGGAGTGTCTGTGGTGTGTTTGATACGTGCCTGACACGGCATGACACCGCATGGACACGATATGAATTTTGGAGTGTCCATGCTTCTTAAATATGATGCGACACAGATACAGACAGAACAATAATTGTATGATACTTTTTATTATCCTAGTGGGTTTTTTAGAGTATCCGGCTTTCGACACGGATATGATACATATGGCTCCATCTTTAGACTTTGAGTGCTTGCTAGATGCCTGGTATATAGTGATTTACATTCTCTTTCATGTGTTCTTTTTATTCTTCAAGCTGGACTTGAAGGTTCAAATAACTAAATAACAAAACCTTCTGGTATACCACAAAGAAGTTGGTGCAGTTTCTAGATCATAGGGTTGATGTCACATTGATGGCCAGCTTGTAGTCTTCTTTTGAACTGTTCCACTCTTTTAAATAAAGATCATACAATCAGGATGAGGTTGACCACATTGATGCTTTGCTATTCATTATATGTTTAATGTCTAGATTTAAGTGATGTGCAATAAATGAAGTGTGTAGGATACGTTTTAAAGTTCCACCCACACCTCCCCTCTCCCTTAACCAGCCTCTCTGGAGAGGCTATTTGGGCACAGGCAACAAAGATAATGGAGGTTTTCTGTTGGACAAATACCCCTTCACAGTATTTCCCCCCTTCTTTTTGGAGGTATAGACAGTAATCCAATTTTCTGCATCCAAAGAAGGAGAAGGATGATTATTTAAGTTTGCAGGAGTCATGTTACTGCACCTCATTACAGTCTGTGATAACAATGAGATTTCTGTTGCTCCTAAAGATCATTAACATTTGTTGTGGGCATTGTTAGGTTCTTAATTATCACAGTTTTTCATAATGTTGAAGTATATTTATAACATTTGCCTGGTCTTTCTTGACATTCCATCTTTTGCAGGAGTACTCTATACATAACAATATCCAGATACAGTACCACATGCCGTACCTTTTTTATTCTTTGCCTGTCTTTTGTTTCTTGAAATGTGTAGCCAAGAGTCACTTAATTTCCATTTTACTTTGAAGTTCTATAATGGCCAACCTTACTGCATAATCTTCATCTTTAACTCAATTGTTTGTATGGTTTATATGTTGTTTACAGTCACATAAAACCTCATGCCGTACCTTTGTTATTCTTTATTCTTTGCCTGTTTTTTCTTCTTCTTGAGATGTGTAGCCATGATTCAGTTACTTTGCATTTTACCTTGAAGTTCTATAATGGCCAACAGTACTGCATAATCTTCATCTTTTAACTCAATTATTTGTATGGTTTATATGTTGTTTACTGTCACGTAAAACCTCATGCCGTTTGTTTGATATTCTTTCTTCTTTGCCTGTTTTTTTTCTTGAAATGTATAGCCATGAGTCACTTAACGCTTGCATTTTACTTTGAAGTTCTACAATGACCAGCCTTACTGCATAATCTTCATCTTTTAACTCAATTATTTCTATTGTTTGCATAATTCTCATCTTTTAACTCAATTATTTGTATGGTTTATATGTTGTTTAAAGTCACACAGAACTTGTACCATGTTGTTGCAAATGACCCTAGTGCAATTCACTCTAGCTTTATAACTTGTATATTTCTTTTCCTGTAATTTGGTGTACCTTTACATAAGTAGTAAAGTTTGATACCTGATAACAGCTGAACAAATCCGTTCCAAACATGCATCACGGAATAAAACTTTGTTTATTTTGTTTATAGTTTCTAGACTTGAGTAAAATGAAGCACATGCAGCTGTATCCTTATTTTCCGTGCATTATCCTAGCTCTATAGTGTGTATTTTTCTATCCCTTGAATGTCTCTGGTGTACCTTGAGTAGTAAAGTTTGTTAGTTACAAGATAATAATTGAACAATCCATGCGAAGCATGCACCGTTGAGCACAACTTTATTTTGGTAATAGTTTATAGACTTCAGTACCATGAGGTACATGAAGGTTTATTGTCTTTCCCTTCTTAGTTCTCTTATTGCACCCATGATGCCCAAGATTATATTATGTTTTTTTTAACTTTCAGATTGGGATACTAACTCCTTGATGGCATGTAATTTTGTGTTAACTTTTCTTGCAGCCAACTGTTAAACTACTCCATATTACTAATATTTATGATCATGAAACAGACAACTGGAGTGTGAAGGCTATTAGGAGGAAGACCACTGGCACTGGAAGGATGAGGTATCTTCGCAATGTGCCACGGAGGTTCAAGACAAACTTCAGAGAAGGTAGATCCCCTCTTCTATGTTTGTTTAGAACCCAGTAAAATGGCAGCTACAAACAGCTCTTACATCACTCGGTTGTGAGCTCCTTGTTATTAGTTGCTAGTTACTATACAACTTTCAAGAGTTTGCCATAAGATTGGTCTTACTTTGCAACTTCATAGAAGTTAATTACTTAAAACAATTTATTAAAGTGAATTTAATCCCTCAATTAAAAGGGTATTCGTCTGATGCATTCAGTATTGTGTTAATACTATTTTTGGCCTTGGCTCTTTGATGGTAATCATAGCTGGCATTTTGCAGATTCATCCCATTATATTGTTTTTGTTAAGATATTATGTTCACATCTAATTAGGTTCTTTCTGTAGGTACGGTGGCAGCTCCAAAGAATAGAACTGCTGCCGCAGCAACATTTTAGTATGGATGGTGGTAGAGGGCTTCAGTGTCAGGATACTGCATTTTCGTTTTCATCTTGTTTGTTGTGTGGATTTTGGTTTTGGCGAGTTTAAATCCTCGACACATTTGTTTCTGTTTCCAATTTATGAGAAGTTTAAGATTCTAGTACTTGTTTTCTAGTATCACTATTAGATCGTACAGTTTACTCAAGATTTTTGTTTTATGTACTTGTGCTGTTGCCCCCAACTAGGACACACTAGTGAGTCCCGCAACAGCAAAATGAGTAGTGAAGCTATTGAGGACAATTGGAGGTTTTAGTTTTCATTAGTTTATGAAAGGATTTTGCATGTTGATCGATGTCTGCTTTCAGATGCTGGACATTACAAAAGGACTTGCTTAACTGCATTTCAAAAGCATATCTTCTAGCACAAAAGCATAATTTAAATATTTGTATTGTCATCTATTTTTTTGAAATGGTCTGGATGTGGATGTGTTTCAAAATTGACAAGATGATCTTTAAAGGAGCCATTTATAAAGTTAGATTAAGATGCCAAAAATGTCAGTATTATAGTTGTTGTGCTATTAGGACTAGATGTGTGGGTTTGTTGATGTTTCATACAGTTGTAGTAAAATGCACTACCCTCTGTGCCCTAACCTTGCATGCGGTGGCTTTTTTTTTTCTTCAGGCTTATAGAGGCTACATTGTTAGTTCAGTTCGCATACTTATTGCAAGAAAGCATAACTCAAACATTGATACGTTGTTATTGGCAAAATGTACTTTAGTTGATGAAAGCTCTCCTGTTGAAAGAAGGATCTAGATCTCATTGATTGTCCAACGAGTCTGGGAGTAGGGATGGCAACGGGGCGGGTTGGGACGGAGAATATACCCTCCATCCCCGTCTTCGATTAGTATTTGAATTTTCGTCCCCGTTCGAGTTCAATTTTTTATTCCCATCTCTATTAAACAATGCACTCTTCATCTCCGTCCCCGTGAGACACTTTCTTTCGGGTTTTCCATTTCCGTTTTCTGTCATATTAACAATTTTTCTATACATTATAAGCTTTAAAAACTGTTTTCATTCAAAAACAATTATATACAAAATATGTTAATAAAATATGGTTTCCATAAAAATAAATATACTACTAGACAGAGAAAATGATACAATACAAAATAAAGAGAATATTAATCTAACAAAAATATACAAGTACTAAATACAAAAAATACTAATGTTAACGTCACAAAACATATTACAAATAGAGATTTACATTTTCAAAAAAAAAAAATAAAGTAATTGGGGTCGGAGATTTACGGAGATGGGGAGGTTCCGAACTCAACCGGGAAATTTCTTTAGTCCTCATTTCCGTTCCTATATCCGTTTTTAAATTTCCAAATCCGTTTTTGTCGGAGAAAAAAAATTGGATTTCGTCGGATTCGAAAGAAATTGTTAACCCTACTTGGAGTACTCAAAAATGTCGGAACACTCGAAAGAGGTTTATGGTGCTATTTGCTTTCCTACGGAAATGATTTACAAATTAATTTGCTGGATGGAAGCATGTAGTTAGTTCTTCTCGAGGGATCAAAGTTTGTATTGATGAATAGTGATGGAAAATATCAAACATCAATACACGGGTTCATCTTGGATTTACTCTTACCTTACTAGCAAATGGTCTTCTCTCTCTCTCTCTCTCTCTCTCTCTCTCTCCAGTGGTACTTGTGAGCTGTGCCGTTTTTATATGAAGGGTACCTTAATGTGTTGTCTGCTTCCATTTCAAAACTATTATAGCTTCGAGTATTGGGAGGTATTCATTTTACTCTCGTATTTATTCATATAAAGGAAAGGTTTTTTTTTTTTTTTTTTTTGGGTATATTGAGGGTGAAGGGACTAGTTCAAGAAAGTTAAATGGAGGGAACAGAATGCTAAAACATTTGGCGCGTTAGGCATTGGGTAGAAAACGTCAAACACTTGGCATTTTTTCACCCGAGGCCCTCACGGTCAGTTGTTTTGGCATTTTACTTGTTTAAAAAAAATACTTTGTTCTGATTGGTTCAAGGATTTGGGTTTGGATTGAAAGGAAAGAAGCTAATTGACTGGAATAAGGAGGGTTTGGATTGAAAAAATGTTATAAATCAGAAGAGAAGAAGGAAGCGAACATCAAGAGAAAGAAAGAAATTAGAAAGAGAAAAAAGGAGCCTGGAAGGAGAAGGAGAAGGAGAAGGAGAAGGAGAAGGAGTCGAACTAAGGGAAATTAGTAAGTTATGTATATAGGAAAATTTATTTTCTTAGAAAAATCTTATTTGCTTAATTTTTATAACAGTGACACTTTTATAGATGACTACCCAGAACGACGGACGTATTTCGAGTGGACCGAATACACATAATTATTCATGAACGTGAGAACCACATATCCAAACTGATCTATGGTAGACATGTAATTTTTCTAAATTTAATTATGTTAGTTATTTTTTACATAACCAACAATAAAACTATGTTTACATTTAATTTATAGTCATACGATTATAGTCTTGCGAACACAGGAGCAAGGGAGTTGACGGCACGAAAGACTCTACGGCACATGTGAGCTAAATAGCTCCCAAAAGGCCTTGGTGCATGCCTTTGGATTTTACTATTTAGATGAGCTTCAATTTCTAACCCACGATAGAGACTTAATTATGTCTTACTGAGCGTTGGTTGTCTCAAAGCAGCACTTTTCAATTCCCAGCCGGCGAAATGACGATCACACTGTAGGATGTGGTAAATATTTTAGGGTTATATATTACAGGTAACCCTATATATATATATATATATATATATATATATATATATAGCGATTAACAGTTATCTGCTAGTGATCTGATCAGGAGGTACCTCGATTTTATGTTGCCATCTGATATAGGAAAGAATGACACTGTAAAGTTAACATGGCTACATGACAACTTCATGGATCTAGATCGCACTATTGACGACGAGGCCGATGTGAATGAAAATCGGGTATATAGTTTAACGTTAATGTTTATGTAACATTTAATTTAGTTTAAAATTATGTAATAATATTTGGAGATCATTTGTTGCACTAGAGCCTATCTACTTTATTTATGTGGTGCGATTCTTTTTCCAACACAACGGGAAATATAATAAATGCGTCTTCTACCATTTTTGGATAATTTGGTAGAACCTACTCGTCATGCACGGGACCTACTACTATAGCGTATTTATATGCCTCCTTGATGGAATTTATGAGTACGAAATCTACCAAATATATTCTTGGATGCATGTTAGTTAATAAAAAAGTGATATTTATGTTAGTTAATAGCATATACAATTTCACTAATATCATGTAATTTTCTATTTTAGGTTTTTTTCTACGAGCATTTCTCTATTGGTAGACCAGTTACCACTATAGTTAATGATGTTGAAGTCTTCCCGATCGCAAGGCAATGAACCACATATACAACGGATCAGGCACATTGTGTCTATAATGTATTCTCAATTTATCGTGGCCAATTTGATACACTTCAGCATACAGAGATAAAATATTTGGTCAATTATTTTTAATTATTATATTTATTATTAATTTATTTTTTTATTATATTAAAAATTATATAGGTTGTTTGGCTACCCTACACATTTTAGGAGGATGCTCTCGAAATAAAGAGAACATCATATCATATTAGCTTGCACATATCTTACATTATATACCATCGATACACCATGTATCATTCAGCAGACCGTATTTTTCGACAATTTGAGATGCTACAAATATTTTTCAATGATCCACATTTTATGAGCTATAGTAAAGCTAATGCAAGTCATAGAATCTGTGGTGTGCTTGCTGATTGGAATTCAAGATATGAGAGATATAGTGTGGCAAATCTCTCTCCCCAAATATCAATTATAGATGACTGTAAGCTCTAATATACTTAATTGTATAGTTTGATTAAGTTCAAATAGTGTGCTAATATTTTGTTTAAATCATGCAGACCTCAGTGATTTTGCTTACAGATGTTGGCTGGGATTGCCCTATTGTAAGCAACATACACATTTGAAGAGGAAAGATCCCAGAGTAGAGCCTTAGATGATTGTAGCATACATGTGTTTTCCATTAAAGTGAGTTTGGAAAAACTTTCGTTTAACAACAAACAAAAAAGTACAAAAAATTCTAGACAGAAAATCTAAGTACAATATTTTTAATCTGGATAATGTGACGATGAAGATCGAGTACCCAGCGACTCTTTTACTCTATTGACGGTCCAACGAGTGAATGAGGGATGCTCTATTCTCTCTTCTCTCTCTCTCTCTCTCTCTCTCTCTCTTGATCTTTTGTACACATACGTAGCTCGTCTGGAAGGGTAAGGCCTCTGAAGCAGAAAAAACAGCCATTGGAACATCCAAGTTCCTCCTATTTATAGCCATCATGTTGGTGGGCTATAGGTGTCGCATATGCTTTTGTTTGGTGGCCGTAGGGGGCTCATTCAACATAATACGATTGCAACTGTAGGGAATATGATGTGCAGGTTGCCAGGTGTTCTTCATCCTTAACATGTTGTAGTTGGGTCCATGCCGAGCTGCCACGTGGACGTTTGTTGGGATTTGCTGTTGCTGAGGATCTGGAAGGTTCTCGTCTTTTGTTTGCTTGACTTGGTCAGCTTGACATATGGTCCGCATTTAATTAGAGGGAATCACTTTAGTCGCAACAAAATTTTTTTATCTCAGAAAACCTTGCCACGTTGGACGCAATGAGTCTGGGACACAAATGATGCATGGAACACATGGAGTCTGAAATCCATGGGGCCAAAAATGCATGGAATACATTGAGTCTATAACTCATGGAGCCAGAGACGTATGGAACATAAGGAGTCTAGAACGGATGGGGCTAGAGACGCATGGAGTCTGGAACGCATGGGGCCAGAGACGCATAGAATGAATGGAGTCTGGGATGCATGTGGCCTCATACACGTGGGGCTGCACGCTTGTCAGAAGTCATTATTAGTCTGACGAGAGCTTCTTGTCGCTTAGTGTACTCACATCTTTCGAGGCATCCAAAAAATCCTTTTTGTCAGGATTCTGTGTCAGATATGATCTTCGTGTCATGCCTTTATACGGCCAATATTTGGGAGCATGGATACTATTTTTTTTTTGGCCGCATGGTCATCCTGCGGCCTGATTTCTTTTGGGTCGACCTTGGGGCGCATTGGTGCTTCTTCTCGGTCGCATGGTCATTCTGATCTCTTCTTAGTCAATTTTAGGGCACATGTTTGTTGAACGCATGAATCTAGATTTTTCATGCTTCTACAAGAACCTTGTTTTCCACTGAAGTGAGTTTGGGAAAACTTTCGTTTAACAAAAAAACAAAAAAGTACAAAGAAATCCTAGACAGAAAATCTAAGTACAATATTTTAATCTGGGTAATGTGACAATGGAGATAGAATATTATAGTGACTCTTTTACTTCGTTGACGGTCCAACGAGTGAATGAGGGATGCTCTCTTCCCTTATCTCTCTCTTGAGCTTGTGTGCACATATGTAGCTCTTCTGGAAGGATATGGTCTCTGAAGCAAAAAAAATAACCATTGGAATGTCCAAGTTGTTCCAATTTATAGCCATCATGTTGGTGGGCTATAGGTGCCGCATATGCTTCTGTTTGGTGGCCACAGGGGGCTCCTTCAACAGAATGTGGTTGCAACTGTAGGCATATGATGGGCAGGTTGCCACATGTTCTTCATCCTTAATAAGATATAGTTGGGTCCAGGTCGTACTGCCACGTTGACGTTTGTTATAATTTGTTGTTGCTGAGGATCTGGATGATTCTCGTATTTTATTTGTGTGACTTGGTCAGCTTGACACGTGGACCACATTTAATTGGAGGGAATCACTTCAGTTACAATAAAAAAAATTTGTCTCAGGGAACCCTGCCATGTTGGACGCAAGGAGTCTGGGACACAAAGGACGCATGGAACGCATAGAGTCTAGAACGCATGGGGCCA
The DNA here is from genome assembly GCA_036927795.1 of Iris macrosiphon. NCBI lineage: Eukaryota > Viridiplantae > Streptophyta > Magnoliopsida > Asparagales > Iridaceae > Iris > Iris macrosiphon. Next base: position 156,942,269 of record JAYESA010000005.1, read on the forward strand.
GAAACACATAGAACACATGGAGTCTGGAATGCATGGGACCAGAAATGCATAGAACACAAGAAGTCTAGAATGCATGGGGTCAGAGATTCATGGAACGCATGGAGTCTGGACGCATAGGTCCAGAGACGTATAAAACGTATGGAGTCTGGAATGCATGGGGCCAAAGACGCACGGAACGCATGAAGTCTCGGACGCATGTGTCCTCGTACACGTGGTGCTGCACGCCTGTCAGAAGTTATTCTTAGTCTGACGAAAGATTCTTGTCGCTTAGTGTGCTCATATCTTTCGAGGCATCCGGAAAATCTATTTTGTTAGGATTCTGTGTCAGACATAATCTTCGCGTCAGGCCTTTATGCGGCAAATATTTGGGACGCATGGATGCTGTTTTTTCTTGGCCGCATGGTCATCCTACGGCCTAATTTCTTCTGGGTCGACCTTAGGGCGCATGGGTGCTTCTTCTCGGCCGCATGGTAATTATGATCTCTTCTGAGTCAAATTTAGGGCACATGTTTGTTGAACGCATGGATCTAAATTTTTTATGCTTCTACAAGACCCCCTTCAAAGTTTTTAAATTGATAAGTTTGGAATACTTTGAATAAGAAGCATGGAGGAGATAACTTTGGGCCGCATGGATGGTAGGTCGCATGAACGAGTCTTTGCCAGGCTGTCAAATCTCTATTTAATGCAGTATTTGTCTCGATCCTCGAGGAGATGTTTGGAGATTTTGAGCCGCATTTACACATGTTCGCCGAGGCGACGGTTCACTCGTTGATGACGGTCGTTCAAGAACTCAACCGCCTCTCTTTATCCTAGATTGCCACATGGACTGAGATAGCTCGGGTTCTGTGACGCTCTTCCCATTAAAAAGAGGAGAGTTTGGAGAGAGGAAGTCTTTTATTTTCTTCTCTGTGTTTCCCCCTGCTGCTGCTATCTCCGACGACTACCATGGCCTCTAGAGCTCCTTCTTCTTCCATAGCTTCCAAGGGCAAGGGCCTAGCTACTGAGGCCACAGTCCCAAAGAAGAAGGGCAAAGGAAAGGGAAAGACCCCTATCGCCGAGGGCAGATCCCCTAAGATTCCTTCTGATGTGCAGAACCCATTAAAGGTAGGGTTTCTTCTGGGGATGATGACCCATCCCCATATAGTGACACCCTTTGCACAGCTTATTGCATGGATGAAGAGACATGCACGGCCATTTCTCAAGTCTCGTCGCATGACTGAGGACATGCGCAGACTTCCTACATGACCTGTCGCATGGGTAAGAGGCCCGTTATGCGCGATCATGTGATACGCAATCCATGGGTCTGTGGGATGGGTGATAGCCCCGCCCTGCACAAATCTAGTATGCGCCATGTGTGGATGACCCTCATGGCTCTCTATTGTGATATTTTGGCATATGTTCTAATTGCGCTTCTTTTATATTTTTCAGTGAACCTGTCCGTTACTCCTTCTGGTGAGTTAATTCTCAACCCCGAGCGGGTCCCGTTGAGTATGAATTTTACGGATTTGACAGTCTCCTTGTAAGTCCAACTAGAAGGGGTTTTCCATCAGAAGGCAAAATTTGATCGCTGACCAGAGCGAGTTTTATCTTTAGAGTCAGATGAACGCAGAAAAAAGTGTTGTTGGACAGGATTATGCTTTCAAGAAACCCTACTTTCTTTTTGGGGATGCACTGAAAACCCCTATCTCTGACTTGGGGAAGTCAAAGGAGAACTGGACCTTCACCCACTGTGGGACAAGGATGTCAATGCCCTCTTTTGAGCGTCATATGCCTTTGTCAGACTTTCGCGTAGTAATGAGATGGAGGAAGATGAACTAGAAATTGACGCCTGAGTAATGGGGGGGGCTTATTGGTAACATCTGGCACGGACCAAATATGAGCAAGTGGGCTTTCTCTTGTCATAATGAGTCGCGTTCCTACTCTTCTCTTGGGTTGGCACCCGGTGTTGTCAGGAGTGACTTGGGGCCAAGCCTCGATGCTTATGCTACGGATACGTTCCTCCACCAAGTGGCCAAAAAAGGGGGTACCCTTCTGGTCAATTACGGACTCTTGGCTGGGACCATTACAGTCCCTCGTGGTGTCGGTTGACCCGATGGGTGCTGAAACATAGTGTTTCTACAAAATGCTAATCTTTTTTATGTTGTCAGGGGCATCTGTTATAGCCTAGAGATGAACCGTTGCCTCTTTATCGTCCTGATGGAGATGTACAACTGTTATACGAGGACTTTCTTCATGCCCGATGGTGAGATGGGGCTTGCCTTGCATGAGATAAATTTGGTATCAAAGCTTTCCTGGGGCAAAGCACCTTACGAGGAATATGCCCCGAGTAACGACAAACTGGGGACCTCGAAAAGGAGGATCCGGAGCTCGTAGCCGTATACATGGAGCTACTGTGCCATCATAGTATCTGTCAGAGAATGTATAAGGAGGAGAAGACGTTCGAAGGGGATATCCCCCATATTACTGTCTGGATGTACTATCTTTTCTCGGAGGATCCTGCGTCGGACGATGTTTATGTTCGTGGGCCACAGTCCCAAGAGACTATCGCAGCTTTGATCCAGAAGTATCGCAAAGCGTCTATCGCTCGCGACTCGTCTGCCAAGAGCAAGGAATTGAGCTACTTCTTTATGGATACCTATGAGCTATCTGATAAGGCACTGCTAGCGGGATACCTGATGATTTGGCTACGCAGCTGTGTGTTCACGGGGGTTCAGGCTCAATTGAGAGAATTAGTCGTAACCTTATTCTTTCGACTGTGCAGCTAGCTTTTGGCCACACTCTGGCGTTATAGTCGACGATGGTCTACTACATCCACCGCGGTCTTCGACGTTTTGCCTCAAAGGTGAAGCACCACAAAGGGATTGGAGAGTTTAATAGGTTAGAGTTACCCTATCACTACCTGATGGGTTAGCTTTTATTGCACCATCGGTCCTTAATACATCCCGACACCCAGAAAGGAATGTTGGAAGGGGATGCTGCTATCTGCCGCTATCAGAAGATGAAGTGGAAGTGTGAGGATATGCCCTCATGTAGGAGGAACCTTACTTATCTGAACGGTTGGACATTTTTTAGCACTTTCCTTGAATTCACTAAGGGAGAAAGGAGTGTTATTCACCGAGACAGCGGGACTGCTGATCACTCGTTGTCAGCAAAACTTTACAGCTGGCTCCTTGCTATCGCCATTTTTACTTAGTATATCAAAATTGGGCTGACGTTTATTTTGAGCCCTATCTACCCACCCGATTTGTCCATCAATTTGGGTACAACCAACTCCTGCTGGATAATCCTAGTGCTTTCCTTGGATATTGTGGCAATCTTCTGGATGGAGCTCGTGCATGGAGCTACTACGCTGCCGTCGGAACACAAGTTGAGGTCGAGTTGCCGACGGCTGGCATCGTGTTAAACATGTATTTTGTCGTAAGGAGTTTTTATTGCACACCAGATGACTATGATCCTGGGATGAGTTATCTGGCGGGTACAATTTTCGTGCCTCCGTCGTTGAAAGGCCGACGAAAGCCCAATAAGGGAAAGAGTGTGGCTCGGCCTTTGCTCATTGACTCAGACCCGACGTCTGAGGAGGGGACTCCTTCTGTTGGCCCTCCTGCTCCTAAGCGCAAATGATTATGGCTCACCACCCTCGTCATTCTAAGATGACGCGAGTTGAGGTAGTTCCTGAGGCGGAACCTATAAGAGAATATGGTCCTTCTACGGAGGACGTGAGAGAGGAGGTAGGACCCCTTGCGCTGGTGGTTTCTGAACCAGACCCCACCTTAGATACGATAACCGTGCCCATAAAACCTCTTAGTTTGATTCTTACAACTCCTCTATATGAACATCTTTCTTCTAGTCTGTTTGAAATTTTGCAGACACAGGGGTGAAGGGATCGTCCTTGGAGGTCTACGACTGCTAAGGTCTCTTATGCAGAGTGGAACGAAGAGTCGATGTTCCCCGAGCCCAAGGCCGCGACTGAAGAGCCTGTTCCTGAGGATTCAGGGGGACATGTCCCCGAAGGGGAGCTGATGGAACCGCCTACTCCCAATATCTCGGTGGATGACTTGGATGTTGTCGAGGCGGCTCCACAAATCCTGTCATCCATTCCGAGTATGTTGTTTCGTATTTTCTCGCAGGATGAGATATTTCTTCTTCAGTTTTCTATTTTGTTAGTGCGGTTGGTCACAGGTTATTTTGTCCCTACAGGCTCTACTTCTCCTTTGAGGATGGCGAACGTGGCCACTGAGGAGGGCACAGAAGAAGAAAGAGGTGGGGGGCTTGTTCGGAGGAAGTCTGTTCTTCCCTACTCTACTTTGGGTGGAGAATACCCGGCGAAGCCTCCTGTTGAGGCTAGTGTAGGGGAGGCCTCTACTGTTGTGGATGAAGTGGCTGCTAAACAGTATGATATCAGCACATCTTCTGGTGTCAAAGCTGCAGCGGTCAACATTACCCAGTTGCCCAGCGTCCAGCTATTGCTTTCGACAGGGAGGCAGCTGGATGAAATTAAGGCATCTCGTCGTTGTGCCATCACCGTTCCACCTCCTGGGTCGTCTAGTGCTATGCCACCCTCCTCTCAGTCGATGATGGACCATTCTATTCTAGCTCATCTGACTCCCTCCTCTCTTATCGACGTGGAAGAGTCATCCAAGATCACCATTCAGAGCTTCTACTTGCAACTGAAGCAGGGAGTTCAAGCTGTGATAGGACGAAATAAGCTTTTCGCCTGGGCCAAGCATTGTTCTAGGAGTCAGGTCAAACTTCTGAGGAATCTTCCCAACTTTGAGAAGATGGCTGATCTTCTGGGCCAGAAGCTTATCGAGGTAGAGCAACATATGGATGAACTACAGCAGACACAACAGGTTGACATGACTGCCTCGGTAGCCGACGAACGTGATTTCCTCCTACGTTCCGTAGAGCAGGTGAGATCTTCCTATGCGAAGAGCAAGGATGCCTTGGAGCGAGATATCAGCTAGCTAGCATCCAAGCATAATAATTTGAGCGTCCTTGGGGAAGCTTGCCTTTTCCGAGAGGACTATACGACCCATGCCATGGCAGAGATAAATTAGCAGATTGTGCAACTCCAGGCCAAGCTTAAGATCTTGGAGGGTGATCTCCAAGCGGCTCGACAAGAGAGGGAGGCTGTGTGCGTCGAATCTACTAAGGTGGCCGAGTCTTCTGCTGCCCTAGAGGGTACCTTGAAAAAGCTTGAAGAGAAGCAACAGGCCTACGCCTATCTGGAGGATCCCACGGTTGTAGCGCGAGAGGCCGAGCAGCGGGTTAAAGCTAGGATCGATGATAGGGTTGCCCGCCTCCGAGGATGATTAGAAGAGTTGTGCACTGATTAGTAGCATCAACGGTTGTTCCTTTTTTTGGATATTGAGTGAGACGTTAGTAAGTCCTCAAATATAGTTTGCTTATGGTTTCCCGTTTGGAAGAAATAATTTTTTTTTCTTTTTGTTGGAATTATTCGTGTGAACTTTGGGTATCGTACTAGAGGTAATATGGACATAGCTAATTGATTGTCATACCGAGAGGTTAGGTACGATTCCGGTATTTTTGTGGAAGAAAAAAAAAACGAGCCAGAGGTAATATGGATGTGGTTGTTTTCTTTGGATGGGTAACATGGGCAGCTCATAGTTCAGAGGTAATATAGACGTGAACTTTTTGCTTCCATTTAGGACATCCCACTGGGGATCTTTGGTGGATCTATTACTTCTTGCGCACTGGAGTACAAGTAATAAGTTAGAAATGGAACCCTATCAGAGGTGATATGGACGTGATAGGTTATGTGGACCCATTACTTCTTGCGCCCCTCAGTGCAACTAATAGGTTCGAGATAAGCCCTGTAGATTCGAGATAAGTCCTGCTAGAGGTGATATGAACATGGCAGATGTTGTGGACTTAAGACCGCTGGCATACTTAGAATTAAGTACGGGTGATAAGTTTAGACGATGACCGATATCAGAGGTAATATGAACGTGATAATCGATGGTCATACAGAGAGATTTGCTCAGAGGTAAGAAGGACATGGCAAACCCTACTGGGGATAATCGGTTAGGACAGTAGTTCAGAGGTGATGTGGACGTAAATGAATACCAAAGGAACTAATTATGGGTGGTCTATCCGAAAGTATGGATAGACCTTGTCATGCCCCAGTCCCAAAATACGTAGGACTAGGAATACGTAAGCATGCCAGCCGTATATATATGGCAACTCCAATATATGGATACCATAATACACACGTACGTTGTAATATGAATATTAACTCACATGTGGTATATATATTGTCACAAGTCACAGGGCATAACTAAATCTCATCCACAGAATCAAATAACCAATCAACTATATAACTGAATCAAGTATAAAATGCTTGATAAGAACAAGTAGTTGGGTGGAGACAAATTCACTACCAACTTGAATATAAGAGAAACCACATAAGAACATCTAATGAACAATGAGACTCTAAGAGAAGACCTCCTTGAAAGAGATAAGTAGCAAGTCCTAATCCGTGCTCCTGTAAATAGTCATGATCGTCTACACCTGGAAAGGGACCAGGTCCTCAGAGGGACGTAACAAGATACATAGAAGTATGCCAATTTAAATACAGTAAACATGCATAATAGGTAGAAAATATATAAGTACGCTGTACAAGACAATTTATATAAATGCATAATGAGGACAACTTTTCGACGTATGGGCATGGGTAGGCTACTCTATCTAATCTCACAACTCACACACACGTCAGGGACATCATCAGCCATCATACCGTGAGGGTAGCGACCATCGTGACACCATCAGGCGACATACCGCGAGGGGAGCGACCATCGGACACGACTACCATAGTACGTGCTAGTTACTACGGTTTACCAGAGTGGTTATAGCTCATACGCCTACTGATTGTCCTCCCCTCCCATGATACTATGTGTCAAGTGTGTGTCAACATATATATAGTATATAATTATGACGGAAAGAAAATACACATGCAATGAATATATAAAAATATAATAAGCATGCAAAGTACTATAAACAATTTGGAAATGTATCTTGCCTGGTCTGAAAAAAAGGATGAAGTCCCAACTCAAGGCGGCGTCCGATCTACCCGTCACATAAATTAAACAAGTTAGGTTACAAAAGTGGGTGAATAGTTTCCTCCATTTTAATATATTTTAATTCTAAATAAAATAATCTAAAATAGTATTTTTAATTTTATTATAATCTGATTTTATTGTTAAACCCCAATTTTGGTCCAAATAAAGAACTTTACGGATTTGTGATTCGTGGCACACAAATCGAGGTAATCCGTTGACCAAAAAGTCAACCGACTCAAATCCTTAATTTGTGTGTAGAATTCTATAGATTTTAGTGCTACATAAATACCGGAATCGACGGTTTCATAAAATCACAAGTCGGTAAAGAGTTATGTCCACAAGGGCGCACATATGACATATTTTGGTAGTTTTTTATTTACCTCTACGTTGCACAAATTTTACAGTAAATTAAACTTACATGTTAAATTCTGGAAATATTATTTTATGTAAGTTCATCATGTCAAATTTTTGAAACTTTAAATGATTCATAATTTTGAATTCGGGATCTCCCAAAATCTCAAAAATACGGAAACGCGTCTGATTTTGGACAACTGGCACTTTTAGAATTTTTTGGAAAAATAGGTTCATAAATTATTAAAATAATTTATATATTCAGAAAATTAACCTTGGTATAGTTCTAACAAAAAAACTGGAGCGCGTTTGGAGTCCGGAGCTAGGAGATATTATCTTTTTAAGTCGTCATAACTACTAGAAAATGAGGCTAAATTTTTGACGAATTTTGACTGTTTTTGGACGAAAAGAGAGAGGAGTTTTGGGAAGAAAATTATAAAAGATAGTTTATTCCATAATTCTAATAGGTATTTATAATTGTGGAGACTACTTAATTGAATACGACTAGGATTTGCTAATTTGGATATGATTAGGATGAGTTTAATAAGGATAGGATATGCATGAAGTTTAGGCTCAGGTTTTGAATAAATTTAAAATAGAGTTTGAGTTTATCTCAATAATTTATAATCTTAAATAGAATTAAAGATAATACAAATAATTTATATATAATCTTATTAATATCTATTAACACTAAATTAGCATCTATCTAATATTAAGACTATATATATCCAAATAAATCCTAAATAATTTCAAAAATCCAAATAAATTTCTTAAATTCTAAATAAATTACAGAAAAATATAATTAAATATTTTAACCTAAAATAAATATTTGGTAGAAACAATATGCAAGTATGGTCTCATAGTAAATCAGGAAAGTCCTAGAAATTTACGTTTCTTATATTTTAATTACCCAAAAATTCTAGAAAAATCTCCAAAATCTAAAATAGTCTAAAAATGATTCTAAATAAATATTTATATAAGTAAATATATCAAAAAATTTATTTTCTAATTAACTAAGAGAATACTCTAAAGAAATTTAATATTTAAAATAATCTATAATAAATATAATAATATAAAATATACACAAAATATCTATTTTGGGTGAGAGGGTTTACAATCTACCCAATTTACAAAAATTTTGTCCTCGAAATTAAAAAAATAAGGCATAATTTATTAAAATTTTCACATTCATATCTAAGGCAAGTCAACCGCAATCTTCTTAAAAATTTAAATGACAAAATCTATTCAAATCTATCATAATCTCTTCAAAATTAAAATAACCACTATTTAAATCAAAATTTAACCTATCATAATCTCCTCTTGATTTTTAAAAAAATTAACATCCAAATTTAATTTAAATCTATATGATATCTTGAAGATTTAAATTACCCATATCAAATTTTACATCATAATTTTCAACTATCATAATCTTCTATAAATTTTAAACAATTCTAATCAAATCTTATTCCTATATTTCAACCTAAAAATTTTGTACTCTTCAAATTTTAAATTCAATTTTCATCATAAACATTTCAAATGGGTGATCCAACAATCAAAATTTAACTTTTAATTCAATCATCAAATTATAAAAATTTTAAATCTAATTCACCAATTGTTCAAGTCTAAATTTTTATATTTATACTCAAACTTTAAATTGATGATTCAACCTTCAATATTCAAAATTTAAATCATGTGCTCAAAGTATAAATATTTGGTCCTCAATATCAAGATATCAAATTTCATTAAATCCTCATCATCTTAATCATTCTTCTAAAAAAAAAAATCTAAAATTAAAATGACTTAAATCTCTTAATCTAATCTTACTTGATCACAATCTAAAAATTTACCTCAAGTTGACAATGCGACTTCTACCCAACTTAGAATTTACCCATCTATCATATACGGCTATACATTCAAGAAAACTTCCTCAAATTATTTAATCGTGTTATTCAATCCTCAAAAGTTTTAACACCAAATATATCCCCTATGATATGCCCTTAATTACAAAAATAGTCACCAAGTAATGTGATTGGCCTATGGGGTATATCTAGTACTCTCTGTGTATCAAACTTATACCAAGCACGAGCGTTCGTCTTTCCGAAATAGGAGAAGACGGAGAACAATAATAAAGAATTCAAAAAGGAGGTGATAGGATATAAGTACGGGGTTCAAGGCGATTTTAAGAATTCAAAAGAGAGTTGTCAAGGCAGTTGTGGATTGAAATCTTTTTTTTTTTGGTAAATTTCTATTCACATGCTTATATCAGAATAGTTATGTACCTGATATGATATTCTCTGACTTGTCTAGAGGGCAAGTATATTCATCTAACAAGTTGAGTCAACTATATATCTCAATCCACGTAAGGTAGTCATGCGAAAAGCGAACCAAGTGCACTAAGGTTGATCAGACCATAATACACTGATTCTAAATAGACAATTGTATTAGTGTGTGCACCCAATAATATATATGTCATAAACAAGCTCGATAAAATAATAAGCTTGCAAAACTAGGCTATAATAGCAGCATAAGTCGAGGTAGTTCATAAAATATAAGTACGCTAGATTATGATGAAAGAAGGTACAAAAATAATTCAAGTTCACCAAGAAGATCGGTGTTGTGCCTCTACAGTTGCCATAATAACTTCTTGTCTAAGTCTCTGGACGACCAAATGGGGGTATGGCCTCTAAGTTCTACAGTCTGGATAAATATTATTTTCTTATGCAAGTCTATAGTTGGTGTCATTCAATTATACTTCATTAATGGATTAAAAGGACAATGTGATATTAGGTTATGAGGCATACTACCCAACTTACAAGAATTTAACTAATAGTGTTATTGAATAATAGAGCGTATATTCCTAGTACCAGTCATCTTCCTAACCCCTATCATGCACGAAAGAAAAGATAAGATTGACGTTGTGAAATGATCAAGCAAGATGCAATACAAGCAATCAAATAAGAATGCAAAATAAAATCAAGGGGTGATTAAATAAGTGGATGAGATCCTATATACTAATCATATGTGCAGGCTTGTTCGGTACAGTAACATAACCGAGACAATATACTCTCGACCTGCATGGGCCACCACAAAAATATGTCACACCCCAGTCCCAAAATACGTAGGACTAGGAATACGTAAGCATGCCAGCCGTATGTATATGGCAACTCCAATATATGGATACCATAATACACACGTACGATGTAATATGAATATTAACTCACATGTGGTATATATATTGTCACAAGTCACAGGACATAACTAAATCTCATCCATAGAATCAAATAACCAATCAACTATATAACTGAATCAAGTATAAAATGCTTGATAAGAACAAGTAGTTGGGTGGAGACAAATCCACTACCAACTAGAATATAAGAGAAACCACATAAGAACATCTAATGAACAATGAGACTCGAAGAGAAGACCTCCTTGAAAGAGATAAGTAGCAAGTCCTAATCCGTGCTCCTGCAAATTATCATGATCGTGTACACCTGGAAAGGAACCAGGTCCTCAGAGGGACGTAACAAGGTACATAGAAGTATGCCAATTTAAATATAGTAAACATGCATAATAGGTAAAAAATATATAAGTACGCTGTACAAGACAATCTATATGAATGCATAATAAGGATAACTTTTTGATGTATGGGCATGGTGTAAAATCCTAACCCTAATTTATCCTCCCATTCTCTCGACCGCGCTGCCGAGACCTAGCCTGACCGCCGCCCGGAGCAGCCCGAGCAGCACCACCGCCGTTCAGCGCCGCGACCACCGCGCATCCGTACAACCCTGCGACAACCAATCTGAACAGCAACTTACCTGTGTTCATGTCTCAATTTCCGCGCTATCGCTTGACCAAACTCGACCCCGTCTTCACCGGTATGTTCACGACCTAACCCCCTTCCATATTTGTACATTAGTTTACCATCGCTTGACCAAATTGCGATACGGAGCACGCTCCGCCAAACGGGACCGCCCCGTCGTGTACCAAGTGTACCAAAAGGTACGTATAGTATACCCAGACGTGTAGGATTTTGCAAAAAATGATTCAGACGTGTGTGCATGTCGAAATCAGCCCGTATCCGCAAAAATTCCCTGCATCGTGACTTTTTACAAAATCTCGCACCATTTAGTGCACGCTCGTCAGAATGCGATAAAACATACGCCACTGGACTCGTTGTATCGCGTTGGTCCTGTGACCCAATTTTCACGCAATTCTGAGATAGTTGACCAAGTCGCCTATTGGCGGGCCCCACAGTTGACTTTTTGGGCAAAATTGTGTTCGGCTCACCGGAATCCATATTTGGACATACCGTTGAGTTCGTACTAATTTTTAGAGTTTGTTTGACCTATAATTTATCCCATTTAAAGACCGTTACCCCTGGCACGCTTTTTGGTGCAAAGTGGGCCACACGTGGATCCCACTTCGATCCGAAATTACCGTTTTGCCCATGTGTCCAAATTGGACGAAAGGGTAGTGATTTATGGCTATCTCGCTGATTCCGAAAACATTGGTGATGTCTATTTTAGCATCCGGAGATGTTTGTTCGAAGCCATTGGTTTCTGATCCCGTGTCCTTGACATTTGGACGCTTACACCATACAGATTTCTTGTCAGGCAAGTATACCTTGTCATTGTACTGTTATTCATATTCCATATATTGCATGCATCTTTATTTTCTGTCTTTAGTTTATATATTTTAACTGCTATATAAAATGCGTGTCCAAGGAAACTTGGATGCAACGACGGTGTCGTCGTGATATGTTTTTATTATGTATATGCATTGACCTTGTTTATGAGACTGTCCCATTATCATGAAGCATCATTAGGTTTCATTGGCCGTGATACAGTTGTTACACGAGTTGTGAGTCTCATATAGATCATGGACTACGTACTGGGTTGGCCTCCTGTACGTATGAGCCGTGCGTTAGGGATAACTGCTATTAGAAACTTTGCATGCTAGAAGACTTAGCAGTTATTAGTGGTCCATGGACATAGCCTATTGTTGTACGGTGGTCCAATCCTTGTCCTTGTTTGGTTGCAGGGTTGGGCTATTGTACTAAAGATAGGCTATAAACCAAATCGTGTCATGGATGTGACATGCTTAGAGCATGGGGTGGGGAGAACAACAAGTAAGGCGTTTGGGCTCCTTTACACTTTTCCTTTGTTCGCCCGGACGCTCCGCCGGAGCGACGGGTGGTGATGACCCCTATATTACCTGGCGGCCTCTGCCGTTCAAAAGACGGTATGCTTTTTAGGCCCCTGATTCTCCGAGAGAATTATGCCAATCCCATTTATGGCCAGATAGCCCACGTGTTGGAAAGTTGTTCTCAAACTACATTCACATAGATGGTTAGGCGACCCATTGGATATTTATTTCTGTACTTTATTGGCATGCTTCTATGTATCTTGGTATGTCCCTCTGAGGACCTGGTCCCTTTACAAGTGTAGATATCCATGAGTATTCGTAGGAGCGCAGATCCAGACTTGCTACGTATATTGCGAGGAGGTCTTCTCTTCGAGCCTCGTGATTATTGGTGTTGTACTTACATTGTATTTGTTTTTATATTCGAGTTGGTAGAGGATTTGTTTCCATCCAACTATCATCTTTAGATACTTTATATTGAGGTCTGGTTTCATAGATATTGGTTATTTATTTATATTTAATTTTCTGTGGATGAGATCTAGATTATGCCATGTGACTTGTGATAGTTTTTACCACTTATGGATTGATATTCATATTACAGCGTACGTATGCGTTATGGTTTCTATATATTGGAGTGCCATAACCATATGGCTGGTATGCTTATGTGTCCTAGTCCTACGTATTTTGGGACTGGGGCGTGACATATTTTTGTGGTGGCCCATGCAGGTCGAGAGCATATTGTCTCGGTTACGTTACTGTACCGAGCAAGCCTGCACCTAGGAATAGAGTATAAGATCTCATCCACAATTGACTATGATTTACTTTTCTTCCGATCTGTTCTATCTAAATAATTGTAACCTGCTTGATTCATGTACTTCCTCATAGTACCTTGAGTATAGCCCTTCTAGAATATAGAAGTCCCTGTTGTTAGATAATAAGTAGGGTAACCTTCATATTAAGAATACAACTAGAGTATTGACACACCACTAAGTTTAGAATATCTAGTGAACCCTAGAATTCCTTATCTATAGATTGGTTTACCATCACCCCTTGATGTATTATGAAGACTTGAGAGTAGTATAGACACTACTAGAGTTAGTTAGAAATTTGATCATAGTGTTTGACCATAGTATGGAGGAACCAATATAAATCCAAGGTTAAATATTATGGCTGGACCTAACTCTTATGGTGAGATAATATTAGAACTATAAATTTAGATTCTTGTCTTGAGATTAACAGACAGTACCTTAGGAAGCCAAGAGGAATGTAATCAACACTTTTTTCTTGATCATACCTCGAACATAGCAACTAGCATACCACTCCCCCTTAGAAAACCATCTAGAGTCCCTCTCTTTTAATTTCACATCTTGTTCCTCTGCAACCTTAAGTTCGCTAATTGTGCGACGACTAAAATTATGTTCTTCTTTTCTTCATCTTTCAACTCGTGCCACCTGACACCTCTGATTATAGACCAAGTGGTCTTATTTAATGTTAGGATATATAGTTTGCTAGGATTATAGTTGTAATCTTGAATTTTAAAATTATGTGATTGGTAGTTAGAACTTGATAGTTGAGTATTCTTTTAGATTACAATTTTATGGTTATCCTTTAGTTTTAAATCACGTGATTTGTGCCCCCACCTCGATACAAGTTATATCTCCTTTTCCACTTAAGGCCAGTAACTTTTCCATTCTTACTGTTGACACTTGTTCTATGAGCACTATGATTAAGACCTAAGATGACCATTACCTATGGAGTTTTACAATAGGATACCCTAATAAATACCAATATCTTTTCTCGTATACCCTAATAAAAGTTCTACTTTATTTAGAAGGATCAGGTTATTCTGTAGAATCCCCTCAAGACAGCTACAGCATTAGTTTAATTCTTTTAAGTTGGGTAGTATGCCTCACAACCTAGTAACAGATAGTCCTCTTGACTCATTAAATAAAGTGTAACTGAATGACATTAAATATATGCTTGCATAAGAATATAGTGTTTATTCAGACCGTAGAAATTAGAGGTCCATACCCTATTTGGTCGACTAGCAACTTAGACAAGGAGCTAGTATGACAACTGTAGAGATTGTAGGGTCTTATCTTCTTTGTGAACTTGAATTATTTTGTAACTTCTCTCATCATAATTCAGCATTATATTTTCTGTGCTACCTCAAATTATGCTGCTATTATAACCTAGTTTTGCAAGCTTACTCTTTTATTGAGCTTGATCATGATATATGTGTTAGTGGGTATACACACTAATATATTTCAGAATTAGTGTATTATGGTCTGATCAACCTTAGTGCGCTTGGTTCGCCCCTCACATAACTACTTGTGTGGATTGAGATAACATTGACTTAGCTTCTTAGACAAATGTACTTACCCCTAGACGTGTCTGAGCATATCGTATCGATTACATAACTATACTGATACGAGCATGCGAATAAGAACTTACCAAATAGAATTTTAATCCACAACTGCCTTGACAATTCCCATTTGAGTTTTTTTAAACGCCTTGATCCCCATACTTCTATTCTATTACCTCCCCTTGAACTCTTTATTATTGTTTTCTGTCTTCCCTTATTTTGGAAAGATGAAACCTCGTGCTTGGTATAAGTTTGATACATTGATAGTACTAGATATACCCCATAGGCCAATCACATTATTTGGTGACTACCTTTTATAATTGATTAAGGGCATATCATATATGATATAATTGGTGTTAAAGTTTTGAGGATTGAATAACATGAGTAAATAAATTGAGGAATATTTTTCTTAAATGTATAGCCTTGTGTGCTAGATAGGCAAATTTTAAGTTGGATAGAAGTCGCATTGTCAACTTGAGGTGATTCTTTGATTGTGATCAAGCGATCAAGTAAGATTAAATTGAAAGATTTAAGACATTTTAATTTTAGAAATTTTTAAGAATGACTAAGATGATGAGGATTTAATGAATTTTGAAATCTTGATAGTGATGACCAAATATTTATACTTTGAGCACATAATTTAAAGTTTGAATATTGAATATTGAATCATCGATTTAAACCTCGAGGATAAATATAGAATTCTAGGCTTGAACAATTGGTGAAGTAGATATAAAATTTTATAATTTGATGATTTGAATTAAAAATTAAATTTTGATTGTTGGATTACCTATTTGAAATATTGAGGATGTAAATTGAAACTAAAATTTGAAGAGTACGAAATTTTTAAGTGAAAAATAGGAATAATATTTGATTAGAATTGCTTTCTAGAGAAGATTATGATAGTTGGAGATCGTGATTTAAAATTTGATATGGATTATTTAAATCTTGAAGATGTCATATAGATTTAGCTTAAATTTGGATGTGATTATTTAAAAATCGAGAAGAGATGACAATATGTTAAATTTTGATTAAACACATGTTACCTTAATTTTGAAAGTGATTGAGATGGATTTGAATAGATTTTAAATTTTAGAAGAGATTGCGATTGACTTGCCTTATATGCGAATGTGAAGGAATTAACAAATTATACCTTATTTTAATTTTGAGGATGAAATTGTTTTTAAGTTGAGTAGATTGTAAACCCTCTCACCCAAAATTAGACCTACTTGGCTTAGATAGAGAGAGACTAAGGCTAGTTTGAATCCAATTAGAAATAGAACACGGTATTTTTATTTAATTTTACAACATTGTATCACTTAGCGCGCATTACCGTTGCTTCGATAATTGGAGCACTATACTAGCCACTGCCTACCTACAAATTCCACACCCTTGTCCTAGACATGTCCGCCTTCTATTCTGACCTTTGTGTAAATTATAATTAAGCTCCATTGTGCTACATTTTAGTCGCACAACATTCATCGCGAACGTTATTTCTTAATTCTAAATAATTCTAACTTTGTATACTTGTGCGTTCCAATCGAAATTGGAGACACAATCTTGACCCGTTTTGTACAACCCAAAATTTGATAATATTCTGTTCTGAGTCCCCTATGTTCATGACACTTGTGTCCCACCTAATGTTATCCCCATATACTTATAATTAATTCAAGAATACCTTGCGCATTAATTTTGATTAATTTAACCCAATTTCCATCCTTGTACAAATTTTTCAATTGTTGGGCGTTTTTATGCAAAAGTGCATTAAGGTGTCCACACCATTGGACATGACACATGGATAAACCTATTTTTCATCTATATAAAATTTCTCCATGATTTTTAGAATGTGCAACGCAAAACATCGCCCCTCATTTAAACCTAGCCTTGTATTTTAAACAATACAAATTATAGCCCTCCAAACATCCTCACGGCAATCAAAAAATCATGGAGGTTGGGATGGAGGAAGGTACAGAATAAGCTATAAATCTCTATCTTATACCATCCTTGACTTTCTATCGTGGCTTAGTTTTAATTTCGAGGACAAAATTTTTATAAGTTGGGTAGAATATAAAACCCAAACCCTAATTCATCCTTTCATCCTCTCGACCGCGCCGCCGAGACCTAGCTTGACCGCCGCCCAGAGCAGCCCGAGCAGCACCACCGCCGTTCAGCTCTGCGACCACCGCGCATCCGTACAACCTCGCGACAACCAATCTGAACAGCAACTTACCTGTATTTATGTCTCAATTTCTGCGCCATCGCTCGACCAAACTTGATCCCGTCTTCACCGGTATGTTCACGACCTAACCCCCTTCCATATCTGTATATTAGTTTACCTCAAACAGCGCATAACCCTAGGCAAAAAATGTCATGCCCTAATCTCCTGCAAGCCTAATAGTCCCCGCTGAACGTGAATTACCACGTTGTAGCGCTCCCTCAGGATAATCGTTCTCATCGGGACGTGATACCGTACGAGCCTGGAGTTGCGCTCGTACAAGGCGATATTATCAAACACCAAAGTTATCATCGAAATGACCAAGTTGCAATGAAAGTCAAGTATTGTGTACCAAGCACACATCAGAGTATACGCAGCAAAGCTCTCGATAGGGTCCAAATGAAATACCACAAAGGCGATTGCCTCAAAGGCGATGCAATACTCTTGCTCTTTCTCTAGCCCACAAAGGTACTTATAATTCATACATCATGTCCTGTATATCCAAGCAGCGCCACTACACCTGCGTACCTAAAATAATGCGCACAAACGTATGTCAGTACATAGCCGTACTGGTGAGGGGGTAACCCACTCGTCTAAGCCGACACTAAGTAAAATAGTGAATGCAAACAGTTATATGGTGATCTTTTTAGTTGAATCCTAGATTCATTTTATGGCATAGGAATGACATGTTAAGGAAAGCTGTAAAGCAGTTTAAGCATGCAAGCATTCAACTAAATCCAATCGACAAGCAATAAATAACCAACCCGAAGGACTCTAGCATGCAACCCGTCCTACTCAAACCCAAGCAACACGATAACATATCGAACCATCATCCAAGCCTCAATATCCATCCTCAACCAAAACTTACAATCCAATCTCAAAGTGCACACTCTTGCCGAGGCAAGGTGGCCGCGCCTACACGAAGCACAAACCAACCAAAGAAAAGCAAGCCAACATTTATCTATATGAAGTCACTGGCCAAGCCATAAAGGACATTAATCAGACTAATCAACAGGCAGTCCTACCCGATCCAGCAATGGGCAGCTATCCCCCTCTGGTTCGTATCGAACTACCTAGCACCGCGTCCAAGACGCGTTACCCTTATCTTTTCTATGGCCGAATGGTCCCGGTGCCCCAGAGCCACCCCGTTCGAGAAAACGAAACCCTGTGCAACACAGGTTGTCTGTGACATGCAGACACCAAGTAGGTATGATGAGAGGATCGAACATTCTCGCCCCACCAAGCGATCCTAGACTCGTTCAACCAAATATCCAACCGATTATCCAACCAAAAATCCATAACCATTCTTCCAACATATAGCCCAAGGCACCAAATCTCAAGTTATCCCCATAGGCACAATACCGCTTCTCAACACAGTGTTTCCAAATGGTACAACATCCTTGCTCAAACAATCCCATGGGTCAATGCCCCAAAAGTGGCACAATGCCCTCGTCGATGCAGTTGTTCAGTTTTGAACTACAACCACACGCTTTGCTTGATAAAGCGTCCAAGTAATACTCATGCACGGATGCACGCTCACTCGCCTGAATTTCCGATATTCCCAATGCCTCAATGTATCATTCCAACTTTCCAAGCATAATTCTAATTATTCAACCAACTGCCTCGAGTGTATAATCCAACTCTAGCTCCAACTATCCATACGCGCAAATCAATTCAAGCCACAATCCTATCCAAGCAACCGACGTACACTCTATGCACGCCTCAGTGTAGTGATTTCCAAGTTCCAGTCCAAGTGTTCAAGCCTTTATGTATTTTCCATATTATTAGGCATGAAGGAGTAGAGGAGAAGGAAAAGATCCCACTTACAATGTTTGGTTCTGTTAAGCATCTTGTCCTGCCGATACGGTCGATCCCTTGAACCCGTGGTCCGATGCAAAGCACAATCTACTCAACTGGTATGACCGTGCGAGCAGGCCGTGCTCTCCAAATCATCCTACCAATCGGACTAAGGAAGACGACATTATCGCTCCAATCCAGCTATCTCAGTACTGCTCTGAATGAACACCCGATTTCCGTTGAACTCCGCTAGCCATCTGCACATGAAACCAACTCAATCAATACTTCTTCCCAAAATTCAACAAATCAAATGTAACCAGCTATTATTTTATTCAATCTGACTCAGCGTAACACACCGTGCGGTTGTGGGGCGTTACATAATATACCACTTAGAAATTAGGTTCGTCCACGAACCGTGCTGGTACTCATTCCTATCACATGTCGCTTGTCCAATTCATAACTATTCTCTATGCAACTCTCATACTCACGATCCTGACTCAGCATCTCGCTCTGCTGAATGCTCGTACAAATTCCATATTCTCACATTCTCCTTGCAGCTCAATACAAATTCCTCGTATCGCTTAGTTTTGGATCGTATACATATTTAAGGCGTCCTTAAAATACATGCATTTCAGTCGAGCTTTGCGATAGCGAATTTGGACAAGTTATAAGGGTATCTTTATGTCCGAGGCATCCATTTGCTTTACTTCCAATTGAACCAATCCTGATTTCCATCCCAACATATTCGCTTGAGCACTATTCTTAAATATGATAATTTTCCACCGACTCAATCAGTTTGTGTTCCAACTCAATCCATCCGACTATTTCTGAATTCTTACTAGCAACATCTCCAAATAAATCTCATGCACCGAACGATCATCTCAACTGATACTACCCTAACTAGGCGACTTACACAAATATCAAACTTTGTTTAGATCAGCTCAGCACAACACCTTTTCCTCAATCTTAATAACTCACTGGGTGAACATCTATATTGAGGTTCGTGTGATCCACGAAGATTTGTTGTCACGCTAAAGGGAACGTGGACACACTCGCCACAATTCCTAGGTTGTACATGGAATAGTTCTTCGCGCTGCTTCCACTGCCTCGAAGTACAGGATATCATCTTTGTCTTCTGAACGAGCACGCTTCCCAGACTAAGTTTCAATGTACCTTGTAAATCTGAGGCACATCTGTCCCTTCCAGTATTCGTAAAGATTTGATCTGAATGAGCCGCTGCTTTAACTTCACGAGCTAGTTTCACAGTCGTCAATTCATATGAATGTTATTCCCTTCCGGGGCACGACGAGTCAGAAGCGATGCTATCTACAAAAATCTGCGACTCTGAATCTCATCAGTTGACTTAGGCCATTCCCACCATCGCTTCGATCTTCTGGATGCATCTTCAGCTGAAGGCTATCCCAAGGATCTCTCAAATCCAATACTCAGACAATAAGCCAAATCTCCAACACACACTACTCACATCTGCCCTTGACGCATTCCTAAATACATCGCCGCAAGGATCATTCTATGGGTCTACAATATTCATCTCTGATTTGGCGGACAAGTCGCTAGGGTCAGCTGTCCCAAAGCTACGCTCGATAATTGTAAGTCATCACGATGGACAGTTACTATGAACCATGATATATCTCATCTGCAAATTCTAACCATAATCCAACCATTCCATCCGAGCGAACTTTCGAATCCGAGAACTTTATGCACTACCTCTGATGATCTGTCAACCAAATACCGCTTAACCACCTAGAGTCTTGCTACCTATCCAAGCCATAATTCGAGAACTGCTATGTTCGACTTCTCGTACTACCACTTACAATAATTTCTGAAACCAAAGACTTGCTCCAATTCTTATCCGTTTACCGCGTTCCACAATGCACGTTCAACTTACTCGAGCAGCACAGTGATTTGCTTAATTGTTGCTCCCACATTTAGCTATCTTTAAAAGTCTGTTCGCCATAATCTTTGCCTTTAGTTATTGCCTCAATCCGCCTCAGTACTGCAAGTTAACTTCCAATCTGACTCAACATCAACTAGACTTGTCTCATACTCGTTTATGTCTTCCGAAGAATCCGTCTACCATCGTTGTACCATTTTGCCCAAAATTCCACTTTCGCTAAACCTGAGTCGACTTCTCGAGCAGTAATATCCAAAAATCCTTCAAGTCCGTGAGAAATTATCGCATTGCCCCTCCAAACCAAGATCGTGTTTCATTGCTCAACCAACAGCTCAAATATGTTGCCCAAAATCGTAGTCCGTGCTCGCTATCCTTTAATTAACCCATCGCTTCGCTCAAGCGTATCCCAACTGTTCGTTCCTTATGCTTAACTCTCTCTTTGCATCCAATTGGATGTTCCACTGAATTCCCAAAATCGTGCAAGCAAACTCTGGTATTCAGCTTTTCATCTGATCGATCTCAACTTGTTTCCAATTCTTGGTCTGCCTAAATCCTTCAAATTTCTAAACACTCTTTCTATCTGTTTTATTCCGATCTCGTCCATCTCTCAAGTCCAACGATACTTCCATTTTCACAAGTCCGTTCTTGATATGCTCAACTCAATATTCGTTTACTTCATTTTTATTCTACCCAACTCAGCCGATGTGCACAAACCAACTTGTATTCCCGTTACCCGTGTCCGTTCAGGCAATTTCTATTAATGTTTATCCAAAATATTTCAATGCCTTGCTCACTATGTGGTATCCCATATATCACTCTGAATCAAGTCGCTACTCGCATTATGATTCCTTTGCAATAATCCAAAAATTTGTTCGAACCATCCCTTATGCGTGATCCTGCCATCCCCAACTCAAGTCTGACATAAAACTCAGCCAATGCCTGAATCATCCAAATATTCCATCAATCTCGCTATACAACTTGTGCCATGTTGTATTCTGAATACTTCCAACTATTCTCAAACCGTCCGATACTTTCGCAATACGAGCAACCCGTACAATGATCTCTCTTCCAAGTAATCCAATCCAATACCCAACTGTTCTCCATATTTGATGTACGAGCAACTCGTGTAAACTTATCCTGATATTCTTATGCCAAACTCAAACCTGCACAACCGATGTGCCATACGAGCAACTCGTGCTACGCTCTCTGTGATACACCCAGCCAAAATTCAAACTTCTATCCAACACAATCGCTACACGAGCAACTCGTGCAACGATCCATTCTCATCTGATGCTTCTACTCATAATATGCCGCATAACCAATCTCATCTGCCAACCAACTAATCCACTGATGCAATCAGAAACTCCCCGAACGACAAGCCAAGCCAACTCAACACCTCTCAACTTGCTGCACAAATACAACAATGCCTAACGATGCTAAGCGATCTAACAAAAACCAACAAAAGCAACACAACGAAGCACAACATGCAGCCACAACCAACAATATATAGACTTATTGCATGAAATATCCAATGCGGCACTGAGTAGAGTCAAGAGCTAGACGACACGCGAAAGCTATTTAGAGTTTGTGATGAAGCGAAGGACCAAGTCCGAGAAAATAAACCAGGCGCTGTGATACAATATGTCACGCCCCAATCTCCCGCAAGCCCAATAGTCCCTGCTGAACGTGAATCACTACGTTGCAGCGCTCCCGCAGGACAATCGTTCTCATCGGGACGTGATGCCGTACGAGCCTGGAGTTGCGCTCGTACAAGGCGATGTTGTCAAACACCAAAGTTATCATCGAAATGACCAAGTTGCAATGAAAGTCAAGTATTGTGTACCAATCACACATCAGAGTATACGCAGCGAAGCTCTCGATAGGGTCCAAATAAAATGCCACAAAGGTGATTGCCTCAAAGGCGATGCAATACTCTTGCTCTTTCTCTAGCCCACAAAGGTACTTACAGTTCATACATCATGTCCCGTATATCCAAGCAGCGCCACTACACCTGCATAC